>VDFB02193867.1:536831286-536972674 GCA_007258455.2 Sequoia sempervirens | reverse complement strand
GTGTAGTTTTTGATGAATGCATATATGATTTCTTGGAATGTCTTGATGCTTGTAGGTAGGCGAGAGAACCATTCCATGGCATGGCCAGCCAAACTCCTAGGAAATAGCTGGATCAGATAGGTATCATCATACATGACTTCCATGCAATGAACCTAGAATTCCTTGATGTGATCTTTAGGGTTTCCCATCCCACAATACTTATCAAATTTGGGGATCTCAAATCCCTTCAGGAATGGTTTCATTACAAGGCTTCTATTGAATGGATACAGACACAAGTTGCTTGGTGTTTTCATGGTTTGCCTTGATTGAAGGTCAAGCACTTGTTGCGAGAGCAACCTGATTTGTGCTATCACATCATTTTGCAGATCAAGGGGTGCGATGAAAGTGTTCTGAGGTGGTTTGATTGTTAGTGGGATGGGTGGATTGGTTGGTATGTTGATGGATGATGTTTGTATCTTATGTTGAGCCAAGTATGCTTGCAATTGTTGTTGTAACAACAACGCGTGTTGTTGGTCTTGTTGTTGGTCTTGTTGTTGAGCTTGTTGTTGCACTTGTTGTTGAGCTGCTAATTGGGCTGCTTCCTGTTATTCTTGATATTGCTTAGCACTTGTTGATATGCTTGTTGTTGCATTGCGTTTTGTTGTACAAGATATTGCACTTGTTCTTGTGCTTGTTGTGCTTGATATTGGGCTTTAACTTGAGTGTGTTCTTGAGCTTAGGACTGAGCTTGTGCTTGAGCTTGTGTAGCTTGAGCTTGTACTTGTGCAGCTTGTGCAACCTAAGTGGCTTGCTGTTTTTGTTGTTGCAATAAGGCTTGAGCTTGTGCAACCTGTTGTGCTTGTTGTGTGACTTGGGAAGCTTGTGTGGCTTGTCGAGCAACTAGTTGCATGGCTTGTTGAGCAGCTAGTTGTGTGGCTTGTTGTTTGTGTACCTGCAAGAATTCCTTTTGATAAGTAGCTTGTTGAGTGGCTTGCAATGCCATACTGTATTGGCTTGATATATTACAGCTTGGTGGTGGTGGATTCAGAATGGTGCTTGTTGTGATGATGAGAGGCATCGTCATGTTGGTGATTAGGATTTGATTGGAAGATGGTGCGATCAATGTGGTTGGTCCTTGAGAGACCATGCTTTGAGATGTTAGGGGGGTGGTTGATGATGTGATGATGGTGATTGCTTGTGTAGTTGTCATTTTTTGTTGCGATGTCGATGAAAAGTTTTGATAGTTTTGCATGATGCTTTGATTGGTGTTTGGGATGTTTGTTTTATTTTGATTGATAGTGGTAAAGGTGGAAACCCTAAGCCAAGTAGTGGTGTGGATGATGATGGAAATGGTGGAAGTGGTGCAAACATGAGAGATTTGATCTCTTGAGGAAATGGTGTGGTGTCAAAAATTCCCCCTGGTCTGAACATGTTACCCTCTCCTTGCGAGGTTATGGGGAGAGAGGTTTGGGGTGTTGCACGAAATAATGATGATGGGTCATTCAAATCATGAAAGGTGAGAGGATCATATGTATGCAATGGTATATTTTGTACCAAGATGGTGTTTGCATCCAAGTCCTAATTGTTTACGAGAAGATGTGTTTGCAATGCATTGAGAAATGCACTTCTTTTGTTAACAATGGGTTGCATTGGAGCAATGGATGATGTGATTTGCGGGATGTTTTGAGTGATGTTTTGAAATGAGGGGGTAGATGAAACGGGGATGGTAGATGTGATTGGAGGCATGACTCCAAAAGATGGTTCCACAATAGTGCTCACATCAAAATCAGAGGGGAGTTTAGCCCCTTGCTTTGCTAATTCGAGCATGTATTGTGAGAGATTGATTCTCATCATGATGTTGATAATCTTATGGTTCTTCGGATTTTGAATTATTTCAGTGATTTTCTCATGTGACATTCCAAGGGATTATTGGTGAGATCCTCCATTTGGACACCTTCATCTTGATGGTCTTGCGAAAATGGAAGATGGTTAAAACTGTGAGATTGCCAGACCCAATGGGATTCATTTCAAGAGCATTTTGACTTAGGTCACTTGAATTAGATGTTTCTTTGTTGGATTCCATGTTCCTCTTGTGTTGTGATCTAGTTTGCACCATAAAATATGGATCAATCTTCAAGAATGTGAAAGGTGAACTTTCTAATTCTTTGGATTGACCTAACTTTAGGTACAAAAGAGAAATTTTAGGATGATTTAATGATCAAAGGTTGATATGATATGGATGTAAGATGAATGTTTGATGGATGATTGGAACTCTTGAGAAAATCTTGAAGGGTATGTTAAACTTTAGGACTTGATTTCAGATTGATTTGTTTTGGATTCAGATTTTGGTGGACTCATAAACTCTAAGAGGTTGGATGTTTTCCTAGAGTTAAATCATTCACAAGATGATAATTTTTCTAGGTGTGAGAAGAAGGATTCATCTAAACACTCCTATCCAAACAAGATGATTTTGATAATGAACTCCTAAATCCCAAGATGTTGATTTTATCAAGGGATGAATTTGTTCAATGAAGTTTTGATAATTTAATCAGCTATGTGGGAGAAGGGGATGGCCTACACACATTCAATCAACTAAGGTGATTTTGGATTGATTTCAAATGCTTTGGCTCCAAACTTCTTTTTAACATGTGAAGGATTTTTCCAAGATTTTCAAGAGTTGATGGTGATATGATTTTGCTTTGATGTTTTTAATATGGATGAAGGTTTGATTTTGATCCTATTTGTACCTAAAAAGGCACTTGCTTACTCCTCGGAGACAAGAACATACAATACTTCTACACCCTCTCAAACTACAAAGTGCGATTCAAGCCGAGCATACATTTCCATACATTTTCAAAGGAATGAGTCTATAGAACCTTGTGATTTTTTTTCTTATTTTGATGTGTTACTTTTGATTGCACTTCCTATTGTATTTCTTGATGACCTTTCGAGTTTGGCTCTCAAATTTTGAACTTTGGATCAAGGACTTTCATTTCGGGATTTTAAATTTCTTGGAAATCATGAGGAATTAACACATGTGAGAGTCAATTTTGTTATCTTTGCTTAGTGATTTTGTTTTACTACAAACACTTCTTTGATTAGGTTTCCAAACTAGATGTCCAATGTCTCAATTTATTCAAATCCCACAAAGTATGTTATGTGGAAATTTGATGAATTCAAGGCAAGGGTTACCTATTGTTTAACTTTAGTAGGAAAATTGAGATGTAAATCCAAGTGTTTAGAAACCTCTAAAGATAAGAATCCCAAGGGCAAGTAATAACACATGAATTGGATCAATTATATTTGCCTCCTAAAGGGTTTGAAATTTTGATGATGATGTTAAGTGTTTGTTTCCAAATTTTTTTGAACAAGCAAAGCATTTTGTAACCAAGAATAAGCACAATACTATTGATGTGATAGACAATATTTGTTGAGTCCCCACTTGGACAAGTCCAACTATGCTTATCTTTAGTGAATGGTTAGATGCTTGACCCCACTGGCTCCCCTCCATGGCACTCACTTATATGAGGCATCCAAGCATCAACACCCATGAAACTCCCATGGCATGCTTTCTACTAAAGACCGTAAAAGTGTGGGGTGGCTTCAGAACGATCGTTCTTGCACCAACAAATAGATCAAGGATTTTGGAAATTTCTAAACAAAGGTTTTAGTTTAGACTTTCCATTCATAGGATTTGACTCTATGTGGAGAGAGACCATTGCAACCCTTCTCGTCGGATTCAACTGCATGATACTAGAGTTTATTCCAATACCCACATTTATATCCCGACTAGAAATACTCTTGGGTTCAAAGTGTTACTAGTTGAGTCGTTCCCCTAGGTGAGTACTTTTTCCCCAAGGCAGGCCCTCTAAGATAGACAAAAGTGAGCAAACATTTTCGTAGTTCGATCAACCTTCATTTAGAAACAAAGGGAGAACACATGCAATAGGTTTACTCACACTCGCAAAGTGTTTTTTTCAATTTTAAACCCAAAACAAAGTGTCGAGGTGATCACTTTATCTCAGCCTAAGATCACTAAAAAGGCCTTTTGATTCTCAAGATTGCTATGAAGAGTGAGAGAAGCGCATACGTCCTTTTTGATGGCATTAGTTTGAGTAAGTAATCACAAAAAAAAGTTGTACATGTTCATTTTAAGTCCACAAAGCAATGATTTCGATTCATTTTAAAGCACCAAAAGAAATGTAAAAACTTGCCTTGTTCAATTGTTAACTCTAAAAATGAACTTTAGTAAGTTTTTCCTAAAGTTCATTTTAAGTTCCTTTTCGCAAAAAAAAGAAAGCTTTCAAGAGTTGTTCATTTTAGAATCCAAAAAGTAAGTTGGTTCAAAATAGAAAACTAAAGCGTATAACAAAAGTCTTAAGCATTCAAAAAAACTTTTGATTTCGAGTTTGAAGGCTTCAATCCTCTTTTCCTCCAAGATTTGTTCAAGATCGCCTCTTATCTTTCAATGTTGCAAATCCCTTGCGCGAACGAAATCCCTCCTCCTCGCTTTTTCCTATCAAACAAGAGATAATCATGTGAGGATCAAAATATTAAATTTGATTATTAACTTCAAACAATAACATGATCTTAATTGAAAGGTCAACTAATGTGGATAATCATGATAATAAAAAGAGGACTTATAAGTGAATAAGCCAAAAAAAACAAATCCCTTTGATAGCATCATCATTAATTATCTCAAAATAAAAATCATCATCCAAAAGAACGTATAGATATCAAAACAAAACAAAAAAATTTGAAACAAATAAAGCCTCGTCTTTATCAAAATCATGCGTCAATAATTTTCCTACAGTTATTTCTATGCATTTTCTACTTCACAGTATATTTGTTGCTCTGTATTAAAGAAATAAATGCGTAGGAACTGTTTGAAATCTGCGAATGAGTGAAAACAAATGCCTCCTTTATTACCTCTATCAAATCAATTCAAAAAAAAAAAGATATTTAAAAGTCAACCACAAATTATTTGCATTCGCTACAGCTGGAATATTATCAATTTAGACCACCGTACTGTTGGATTTTAGTACACTTCAACATAAAAGAGTGTGCCCAATTTCACAAACTGATTGACTTTGGGGAGATATCACTAATCAACAACATGTACCAATGGCATAGAAATGGAACATAAATGCAATCACATGGGATACAATCTTCTTGCAAAACTTAATAAAGGTAGATGAGCTTATGGTTGCAGCTAGAAGTGAGGATGACTAGGAAACATGAATTTGTAAAACTACACTATGTTGTGTTGGCGTGCAAGACATAGTCATTTACCTTCTATGCACATGGTAAGCCTAAATAGACAGGCACGATGGCCAGGAATTAAGATTGTAAGGAGCAAATAGTGGACAAGATAGGTAATTAAAGAATAGGAGTCAATTTTTTGTTTTGTCCTCTGCCACGTAATTCCTTCAATATCAGAGTGTGGAATAAAAATTTATTAGTTTTCTCAAGAATGGCACTCCACACACACATGCAGGGATGAGGCTTTCCCAAGTGCTCAGATCTACAAGATTTGTAAATCGCAATAGGGGTTCTGACCGTGGGTTGGTTGATGATTTATTGGTCAGTGTATACATTAACACACAACAACATTTAATGCAAAATTTCTAGTTCAAAAGCAAGATCGTTGTGCATGATTTTAGTCAAGCAATGTTGGAAATCAGTGGGGCCATGAAGGTGGAGTGAAGGAATTGGCGTACAAAATATATTCTGAAATGGGTCGAGAGTGGGTGGAAAGAGTAATTTGGTTAAGAGAAAATCACACCATGTTTGACTTTGAAGGCAGCAAATCGATTTAGACAAGGATTGATTAATAGGTGAGTTTGCAAAGGGATGAGGAGTAAATAAAGCATCACGCATGAATTTGACTTCAGAAATTGGAAAGAGAAGATGGGTTGTGGCTTAAAGGGAAGATCAAAGAACGATTTTGATGGGTGATCAGAGGGAGCAGAGAAAAAGCGTGTAAGCTTCTTGACAAAATGCCTCCCAAACACAGTTTCTTGAAGCAATCTAAGTCTAAACTTTCAAGCAAATGAACCCTACAAAATGTTTATTAGAAGTAGAAGAATAGACAAAGCACGTGAAAAGACTTTTAGAAGCTTTCAAGAAGATGTAATTTTTAGATATAAATCTAAACTACATGACTTTTCCCAATAGCTTATATGCCTATGCCAAAATTGACGATGTGAAATAAGGTATGGAGGAAAAAAAAACAATGGAAGGAGTAAAATAATAAGATTGCAATGCTCTGACTGCCATAAATGAAAAAAATAAAATGCCCAGATGCACTTCAATATATCGAATAAAATTGTAGTTATTATGCATCATTTGGACAATACAAAGTGGCTTTCATCTGACTCAATGATATGATTCATTATATTCCTATTTTTTATTTCCACACAAGTTATTACAGTAAGCATTCAAAATCACTAAAAAATGGAAAGAAATGATCAAAACAAATCCCAAATAGATCTACGCAAATACACTTTGATCAGTGAAAACACAAATTTGAAGTAAATGGACAATATACACTTTAAGAGCAGATTAAAAGTAGATTAAAAGTATACACCAATACTTATTTTTAAACCATGTATACTTAAAATCAAATTAAAAGCCTATATTTGAGCATAAATGCACATCTAATGAGAAACCCTCCTTCTCACACCATAATGAGCACCACTAAATCTGCAAATGATCAATCTCCAACACTCATTAGTAGGGTCAGTTGATACACATGCAAATCTATGAATACTCCTATGAAATAACATATCATGCTCCAAAATGAAACAAATAACTAGGATGATCAAAAGACATATAAAATCATGACATGTACTTATTCCATAGTGGATTGGTGTCACTTGTGAGAAGTGAACCTTTTCCAATCCTTGACAAACTCAAATGATGAATATTCCTTGAAGATGGAGTGAAGTGGACAAAATTATCTCTCAATTGAAGAGAGTAACTTTTCATGACGATTGTGGATGCTAAGATGAAGAATGAGCCTTCTATTTATAGAATCTCAAGTTGAAAGAGTGCCCAAAAGAGAGAAATGTGGGACAAAGATTTAGCCAATGAGAAGGAGCCACTTGTCACCTTGTGAGTGGATGGAGGATGTGCAAGTTTTGGTCAATGTTCCAATAAATGAGATTAGTTGGCCTTTTCAAATTCAAATTTGGCTTGTTGGAGGGAGAAAAAGAGACTTAAATGCCAAGTGGGGGACATGTAAGAGGGGAGTTATTGCCATGTTGGAAGGGACAAGTCAACTTGTTTTCAAATTCAAACTTGAGGAATATTCTCCAAACATTCCTTGTTGAGGGAAAATGAGGATTTTCATAAATGAATTAAAATACCTTATTTTTGCAAGTGGGAAAAGCTAGAGAATGTGATGGGTGATTAGACTAGATTAATAATTTTTTGATTAATTTAAGATGATCATTAGGTTTTTTTACCCATTTGACTTAGATACTTGGATTTATTTAAATCAAAAGGAGGAATATGAATATGAGATTTAATTAAATAAAGTTTGGTTTATTTAATTAAAAGGATGATGTAAGATAAAGGTTGATTTATTTAAAGGAGATGAACTTAGGAGATGATTTATAAAAGATAGAATATTAGGATTTGATTAAAAATTGATCTATTTAATCAAATGAGGTAATGATTTAATTAAATAAAGTGAATCTATTTAATTAAAGGATGAAATGTTAGATTTAATTACAAAAATGGTATTCAATTAAAAATGGTAAATTGAAATGTATGTATATTTTAAGTGTCTACAGAATGAATGAAACTTGGATCTAGGAAATTAATGGACTCCAAATTAGAAAATTTATGCTCAACAAGGTCAGGTTCACCAAAATGAAACATAGAAAAATTAGGTGAGTTAATGCCCACCTATTTCTCTAGGTCATTCAGTAATGTCCTAAGAACCCTAATAGGATTGACTATCAACCTCACAAGGTGAGCCAATTCTCAATTAGGAGGACCTAGGAAGGGGGTTATTTCAGCTTTTAGGGGTTCACCACCAAGAAAATGCTTGGAAAAGACATGTAAACATTCAACCTACAAAACCTAGTTATGCAAGCTAAATGAGGGATGTAAATGATGAAATTATGCAACAACAAGATACGATACATGTGTACCTGGGAAGTCTGGAGATGTGATGAGGATTCTGGAAATGCAAAAATGTTGTCAAAATATGCTAGGGAGGACAAAGATGCCCTTACTTTTGTCTTAGTCCCACTACTGTTTTTCAGGGCAAATGCAAAATCTTTGAATCTTAGAACAAAATGTCAAAGAATCTCAAAAATATACCCCTAGGAGGACTAAGATGCCCTAGGTGGTGTATTAGTCATGTTTTGGATTTTTCAAAACTCTGAATGTGATCTTAAGCTCCAAGTTCCGCACTTGCTTGTTCTTAGATATCAAATTTTCAAACTTCTAGATTTGACTTGTAGGTGGGTTTCTATGAAGATGACAACTTTGCAATGCAACTTTGCACTGGTGATCCCACAATACTGGTTTACAATTTTTGGCCAAATACATTGAACTGATTTTTTCTAACTAAATCTTCACTTTCGGGCACCTATAGCAACTAAACCATGGGGAATTTGAAGATGATGCAAACTAGTGATTTGTGAAATTTTATTTATAGATTCTAAATATATTTTATTCAAAAAAATTGTAATCATATTGCACTTATTTTTCCATCTCCTTCAAAAACTAGTTTTTTTTCAATAAATACCATTTTTAAGGAGTGATGCTCACTGTACATACAACATAACTTTTTTTCCATGAAGGATAAAATTCCTTTTTTTTTTTTTAATTTAGATTTTTTACTATGATATCTAGTGCTTTCATTTGGTTTCATAGTTTTTTATTGAATATTTTTTCCTTAATCAAGTTTTGAAGTCAAATCAATTACAATTCAGACATAGGTGAACTGTATACAACATAACTTTTTTTGTATGTATCAAAATTCTTTTTTTTTTTATCAAGGACTTCAATATCTAGTGTACTAATATTTTTCAAATTTTTTATTTGATAATCTACTATTTTTCCACGTGTGTAGAATAGAGAGCTTGAATTTTGATGAAAAACCTACATTCACAAGAAATAAAAAATAAATATAATAATAAAATTAAATTTATTTAAAATTATACTTTTTGGCAAGCTTATAATGAGGACTACATACTTACAAAAAATAAATAAATGAATTCATTTGATCCCCCAAAAGGTAAATCAAAAGTGGTTTTTTATTAGTATTTTGATAGGTGTAAAGGAGACTTTGTTATATGTATGGTTTAAAACTAGCGGGGTTTTATCCAAGAGGTTTTGATCTATGGTGGTTTGATTGAACCCTCTTCAATTTCAATCCATAAAATGGAACTTTTCAAGGCTTAAATCATTATATTTTCTAAAAATATGTGATTTCAACAAAAAATTAGGATCTCCCAGAAGTTGTAAACCAGTATTGTGTGATCACCCCACTTCAAGTGATCTTCGAGTCTTCAACTGAAATCTGCAATCACAAACAAAAAAGAGGAGAAAAAATTGTTGATTGTTAGTAAATGGGGGTTTACCTTGGTCAAACCCATTGTAGGTAATTAAATCAATTGATGAAATGAAAGAAATGAAATACGAAACATGAAATATGATGTCTTGTGAAGCAAATCTGCAATCTACCATGTAATGACCATGAGGAATGTAGATCTTGGATCCTTGGATTTTGTGTGAACAATTATTTTAAATATATCTTCAATGTTAAATCCATAATATTGGCTCAATAACATGAATGGATGCACCAAGAAATTTACATGATGCTTGAATCTTGATGATGGCTCCAAATGCTTGATGAACTACTCTTGAATGCTCTTGTGGACTCTGACTTATTATTAGGAATTCTATCACAAAATTCTTGATTTAAAATGAGTGAAGGAACCAAGTGTATTTATACTTATCCATGCTTAATATCCCAAAATTACACCACAACAATTCAATATATGAAATCATTAATTAAAGGAGGCTTAATTCTGCCAGAATTTGAAATTAAATCCCAAAAATAAGGCAAGGAAGACTAAGATGCCCTAGGTGGCATCTTAGTCCCAAGGCTCAAATCTCAGGGAAAGGAATCCATAAAGGGACCTTTTCAGGTGTACTCAAAATTAGGGTCCCAAGACACTTGGGGGACAAACACGCCCTAGGTGGTGTTTTAGTCCTAACCCAAAAAATCAGGGAAACTAAAACAAAATAAATAATGATCATTTTCCCTTTCATGATTGTCAGGATAAGATAGAAATATATGTAGTTTACTAGGATTGTGGATGTAAAATATGATCAATTAAGACATAAATAGGGATAAATAAAGCATGGTGGGCCCAAACAAGTGTGAAAATCCAAGGGTATGTGTTTTCCTACACTACATTTAGCCCCAACTTTACTGAGAGGATGAAATTTCTCCAAATTCACACTAAATTATCCAACCACACAACCAAGAGGGGTTCAAATGTAAAAGTTCTAGTAAGATATCATGACAATAACCAAGAGGGTTGCCAAGCCCCCAGGATCGAGATCCTATGACAAACCAACATAGGCACAAGAGAGTACACATGTGGATGATATATGAACCAAATTATCAGATCGCAAACATATACCATCAAAGAAAAGAAAAAGAAGAAAGGAAATAGAAAAGGAAAAATGTATTAGATCAAACTTTGATAGGCCATCCAACATGGTGGACTAGGTTTAGGTTGTTTTTCCAAAAGAAGTTTACAAGTGGAATGTGTTGTCTAGTATGCAAGGAAAATGCATGATCACAAGGGCTAGTGAAGCTAGATGTCCACTAGGTGAGCCCCAGGAAGTCCATACCAATGGCATACCCCCATTACAATGATAAGGAAAAAAAAAATGCACGCTCACAAAGCCTAGTGAAGCTAGTTGTTCACTAATTGAACCCCAAGAAATCATATCAAGGCCATATCTCCATGACTTTAATAAGGCACAAAAAAAATGCAACACAATAAGAAAGATGAATGTTTGAAGGGATTTTTCTTAGTTTATACAAGGTCTTATCATAGGGACCATTGTGCCTAATGTCTCCAAGAGAGGACAAGTGAAATAAATATCATGCTCTCAGAGGAAATGAAGCCCAATGAAACCACCAAGAAAAGGACACATCACAAGAAGAAAGAAAATCACATAAGGAACATGAAAACAAATACAACTAAAATCATGCCAAAAGTAATGCCAATGTATTCCCCCACTTTGAAGAAATTGCTAACACCATGTTGCGAGCAATTACTTTAAAGTAGCCAAAACATGAGAAAGGAAAAGATAGTATGTCACATGCGAGCCAACCTAAGGCATGTTGTCCACATCCCAAGCTTGCTTATACATATACATGGAAAGCAGTCAACTAGCCAAAAGAGACAATGACAAGTGACATATGAGGACAAGGCTATCTAATTCCTTGCCCCCAATTAGTGCAAGACAAGGATGAGCTGAAATAATTGACGACATCTATGCTAGAGTGGAAATCAATATCAATTAGAGGAATTAGGTTCCCCCACATAAGGAAGAGCACCAAACTCCTTAAGATGTTGGATTTTATTACTCAAAGCATTGCATTCATTAGTAGTATTACCATGAACTCTATGATATGCACAAAATGAAGTCTTGTAGTAATATTTATTTTGTGTTCTTGGAGGGAGAGATATCAAATGATCTTGGAGGAGTCTCAATAAGATACTTTCTTGATCAAAAGTAGAGGATGTTTCATTATTTTGTGACAAAGAGATCTCTTGCTTAGTACAAGGTTTCATACCTACAAAAGACTCTTTAGATTGTGAGATTTTGTTCTCTCCTTTACAGGAGCATGTAAAATCAAACGAATTTGAATTATTAGTGTCTATCAATTCAGGAGGCACTATTGTTAAAATTGGCTTATAAGGATGCTTTGTAAGAGTGTTTATATTGAGTGAAAGCTTGTTTGTATCTTTCAAGGAGTAATATCCAAGACCATTAGTCTTTTCTTGCATTAGAGGCTCTATAAGGACATAGATACCTTATTCTCTAGCACCAGATCCATTTCCACTATAGCCCAGTTGTTTCATAAGTTCATAACCTTTTCCATAAAGCTTCTTCATCTCTTTTGGATTTTGTGGTTGTTCATCATTAAGTTCATCAAAGTTTGTTGTCTAAATTGATTTTTCTTCTAAAGTGGTTGAGGTGGATGCATTCAAAGGGTCTTTTGAATTGTGTATTGACATTACTACTTCTTTTTCACAATTCTTTCTTATGATCTTTGGTTTCCCATCAAAGCTAGGTTTGAAATACAAGGAACCCAAATCATTGTCTAATAGCTTCATGACTTCTTCAATGTGTTTTTCTTTGTCTTTTTATTGCATGGTTTCCACTTGTGTAGTATGTGTCAATGTTCTCAAAGGATTTTTCTTGTATTTATTGAGTTGTAAAACATTGTAAGGCTTATTATTAGTGTCCAATGTGTACACTTTGTTGTTGTAGACATACTTCATTTTACAATGAAGGGTAGAAGGCATCACATGCATTCCATGAATCCACTACCTTGCCAAAAACATATTATATGAGAGATCATGAGGTATAACATGAATAGGGGTTTGTAAGGTATCCTTTCCAACTATAATAGGTAAAGTGATTACTCCAAGCAATTTCTTTTTGACGCTGTCAAATACCTTAATAAATAAAAAGCTAGGTTAAATTTGTGATTTATCAACACCAAGCTTATCCAAAAGGTTTACACTACACACATTTAATCTTGAGCCATTATCAACAAGTGTTCACTTTATCTCTATGGTATTGTATTGAGCTATGATCATGAAAGAATCATATTGTGTTTGCACTTCCAAAGTAGGTAGCTCACTTTGGTGGAAAATAATGTTAGTATTCATTCTGTGAATCATGGCTCCTATGCCATTTGTATGTGCATTAGAAGGGATAGGAACTTGTTGTAATGAATTTTGAAGTATATTGTGATAGTTAGGTGAATTCTAAATCATTTCCTAGAGGGATATCTTTTCAGAAGTATTCTTAAGTTGTTCAATAAGATAATACTCCTTTCCTTTATTTGAAGGAAAATGAGGGGCACTAGGAAAAATAGGATTAGGAAACGGCAGAGATGTTGAAGGTTTTTTTCTAGGTTGTATATTTTTCCTAGTGTTGTATGTATGAGCAACGACATTGTAACTCGGTTGCTATGAAACTTTATTCTTAGGTGGCTCAATGATAAGGACATGTTTGTTTAGAACTTGTGGTTTTTGAGAGGGTGGATAATTGATAAGTTTAGGCTCAGAAGAGTACTCCAAGGGGTATGTAATGTGCATAACCTTAGAAGGCTTATCCTTATTTTCATGATCTCTTAGTGAAGGGGTGTCTAATGTTACTTCATCATCTTCATCTAAGGAATTACTATTGTCAATGTTCTCATTTTCTTCCACTGTGATACCTTCCAAAAGGGGAGAGTTTTTAGGAGAACCGCAAACCCAATGTTCTTGGCATTCAAAGGTTGGTTCTTCCAAGATGACTTCATCGCATGTAAGGGAGTTATCAATGGTTGGATTTTCTTGTTTATTTATAGTGGTGATATTAGGAGAAAGATCTATTTGATTATCCTTTTTCTCTAAGGTCTCAACCTCTTGTGTTATACCATCAACCCTAGTAGGAGATCTTTTAAGATGTTTATCACATTCCATGATTAGATTTTGTAAAATAGGTTCATCACAAGTAGGGAAGGCATCACGAGAAGGACAACTATGATTTTCATGCTTACCAAATAGATATTTCCAAATTGTAGGAGCATTAGCCAAGGGAGGAACATGATTCTAATTACTCTCAATAGGTGCATCTTCTAACACCAAGCTATCCTCTTCACATCGAGAAGGACAATTTTTATTTTCATGGCCTTTTATGATATCATCCTTTTCCACTAAAACATTCTTACAAGCAAGGGATGAATGGAGACTAGGTAAGGTGATCTTTAGAAATATTTCTATGATCTCGTCTTCTCATTTTCTAATGTCTTCCAAAGGGGGGTGTGGAGAGGGAAAATCAAGACTCTCAATTCTCATATCTTCTTTCACCAAGCTACCTTCGTTACTAAGAGGAGAGGTATCAGGAGAACAACAAGTATGATTTTTATGATTGTCTACACTACCATCCTCACCAATTGTCAATGTAATATTAAGGATTCTATCAATGGTTTGATTTGGTTTCTCTAAGATGTTCCCATGACCTCATTGCTGTAATCTAAATGAACTCATAAGAGGGGATGTTGTACTTGTTCAATCCATTTGTAACCATATCAAAGCCATATCTCTTGAAAGAAAACATGCTATTATGGAAAACTAAAGAAAGTGCAATGCAATGACTTAAAGTGAAATGTTTAAATGCAATTTTCGTATTTGAAACAAGCTAATTTGTTGACTATGTGATGCAATGAAATGTTGTGAATGAAAATTTGGAATGAAGCAATGCATGAAATGAACCATTTGAAGCTAGATTTACTAAAATGCATGATGAAAAAATTCAATCCACTGAAAAGATAAGTAATGACAGCAAACAAAGGCATTAAAAAGCATATTTAAATGCTAAAAACTATAACTTCAAAGGAAAGAGGGACTAAGATTCCAAGGAGGGTGTCTTGGTACTCTTGATGAAATTTTGAGTTTCCAAAAGCTCAAACAGATAGCCAATGGCTCAGATAGGGTTCTGAAGCAGAAACCTAAAGAGGGACTAAGAAACCAATAAGGGAATTTTAGTCCCACTGGGGTTTTCTTCAAGAAAAATGGACAAATCTGAGTTGATAGCAACATTCCTAGATTGTCTACCCAGGGACCTGATGTTTGCAAGTAGAAAATTGTGCAAATGAATGCAAAAAAAATTGACTATTGATAAGCAATTGGATGTAAAGTTGAATGCAATTTTTTCAATTTTGAATTAAATAATAATGTTTCTAAATGCAATTAGGATAATGAACAATGCACTTTTTAGTTTTTCAATGAGATAAAATGATGCAAGAAAGTAAACATGTAACCTATATGCACTTTCACTAATGCAAATGCAATTTTACTAAATATGAGAAACCCTAGGTTCAATTTCACTAATGTAAGATGCAATGCAAGAATGAATGAAACTTAGGTCTATGAAATTAATGGACTCCAAATCAGAAAATGTATGCTCAACAAGGTCAGGTTTACCAAAAGGAAACGTAAAAAAGTGAGGCGGCGGAATGCCTAGCTATTTCTCTAGGTCATTCAATAATGACCTAAGAACCATAATAGGATTGACTATCAACCTCGGAAGGTGAGTCAATTCTCAATTAGAAGTACCTAGGAAGGGGGTTCTTTCAAATTTTAGGGGTTCACCACCAAGAAAACACTTGGAAAAGACAAGTAAACATTCAACCTACAAAGCCTAGTTATGGAAGCTAAAAGAGGGATACAAATGATGAAATTATTCAACAGTGAGATAGGATATGTGTATCTAGGAATTCTGGTGATGTGATGAGGAATTTGGAAATATAAAAAAAATTCCAACATATGCTAGAGAGGACAAAGATTCCCTCACTATTGTCTTAGTCTCGTTGCTATTTTTTGGGGCAGATGTAGAATATTTGGATCTCGTAATAGAATCTCAAAGAATCTCAAAAAATTAACCCTGGGAGAACTAAGACGCCCTGGGTGGCATATTAGTCTCATTCTAGATTTTTGAAAACTCTGAATGTGATGATGAGCTCCAGGGTCTGCACTTGCTTCTTCTCAAATCTCTGGATTTGACTTGTAGGTGAGTTTCCATGAAGATGATAAGTTTTCAATGCAACTTTGCAACTTTTCAACTTTGCACTTCAAGTGATCTTCAATTCTTCAACCTAAATCTACAATCACAAACATACAAGAGGAGAAAAAAAAATCATTGTTAGCAAATGGAGGTTTTCCTTGGTCAAACCCCTTCTAGGTGATTAAACCAATTGATGAAATGAAATAAATGAATCATGAAACATGAAATATGTAAATGATATTGCCTCAAATGATGTCTTGTGAAGCAAATATGCAATCTACCATGTAATGGCCATGAGGAATGTAGATCTTGGATCCTTAGATTTGATGTGAATAATGATTTTAAATAGATCTTCAATGCTGCATCCATAATCTTGGCTCAACAACATGAATGGATGCACCAAACCCTTGCCAGGATGCTTGACTCTTGATGATTGCTCCAAATGCTTGATGAAGAACTCTTGAATGCTCATGTGGACTCCAAATTACTATTAGGAATTCTCTCACAAAAGTATTGATTTGAAATGAGTGAAGGAACCTTGTATTTATACTTATCCATGCTTAATACCCCAAAATTACACCATAACAAGCCGACATATGAAATCATTAATTAAAGGAGGCTAAATCCTACCAGAATTTGAAATTAAATCTTGAAAATAAGGCAAGTAGGACTAAGATTCCCTAGGTGGAATCTTAGTCCCCAGGCTCAAATCTCAAGGCATAGAATCCAAAAAGGGACATTTTCAGGTGTACTAAAAATCAGGGTCCCAAGACCCTTGGGGGACTAAGATGCTCTAGGTGGCATTTTAGTCTTGATCAAAAAATTAGGGACACTTAGACAGAATCAATAAATGATTATTTTTCCTTTGATGGTTGTTGGGATAATCCTAAAAAATATGTGGTTTATTAGGCTTGTAGGTGCAAAGTAGGACCAATTAAGACCTAAAGAAGGATAGATAAAGCAAGGTGGGCCGAAAAAAGTGTGAAAATGGAAGGGTATGAATTTTCCTACACTATATTTAGCCCCCACTTTAGTGAGAGGATGAATTTGCTTCAAGCTCACACTAAAGTAGGCAACCACACCATCAAGATGGGTTCAAATCTACAAATGCTAGTAAGATAGGATGACAATAACCAAGAGGGTGGGTAAGCCCCTAGGATCAAGATCCTACAACAAACCAACATAGGCACAAGAGAACACACATGCAGGTGATATATGAAGCCATAATCAGATCTCCAACATACACCATCAAAGAAAAGAAAAAGGAAAAAGGAAAAAGAGAAGGAAAAATGCAACGGATCAAGTTTCGACAGGCTGTCTAACCCACTGGATCTGGTCTAGGCTGATTTTCCCAAAGAAGTCTATAAGTATAATGTGTTGTCCACTATGCAAAAAAAATGCATGCTCACAAGGGTTAGTGAAGCTAGGTGTCCACTAGGTGAGCCCTAGGAAGTCCATATCGACACCATACCCCCATGACCATGATAAGGAAAAAATAAAATTCACGCTCACAAGGGCTAGTGAAGCTAGTTTTTCACTACATGAGCCCAAAGAAACCATATCAAAGCCATACATCCATGACTTTAATAAGGAAAAAAAATAAAATGCAACACAATAAGAAAGAGGGATGTTCGAAGGGATTTTGGTTAGTTTGTGCAAGGTCTCATCTTAGGGAGCATTGTGCCTAATGTCTCCAAGAGAGGATATGTCAAAGAAATATCATGCTCTTGGAGGAAATGAAGCCCAATGACACCACCAAGAAAAGGACCCATCACAAGAATAAATAAAATCATGCCAAAAATAATCCTAATGTATGCCCGCACTTTAAAGAAATCGCTAACACCATGCTATGAGCAATTACTTTAAAGTAGCCAAAACATGAAAAAGGAAAAGATAGTATGTCACATGTGAGCCAACATAAGGCATGTTGTCCACATCCCAAGCTTTCTTGTACATATACATGGAAGGCGGTCAACTAGCTAAAAGAGACAACGACAAGTGACATACAAGGACAAGGCTATTTAACTCCTTGCCCCCACTTAGTGCAAGACAAGGATGAGCCAAAATAATTGATGAGATGAATTCTAGAGTGGAAATTAGTATCAATTAGAGGAATTAGGTCCCCCCACATAAGGAAGAGCACCAAACTCCTTAAGATGTTGGATTTTATTACTCAAAGCCTTACTTTCATTAGTAGCATGACCATGAACTCTATGATATGCACAAAATGAAGTCTTGTAGTAAAATTTATTTCATGTTCTTGGAGGGAGAGATATCAAATGATCTTGGAGGATTCTCAACAAGATACTTTCTTGATCAAAAGTAGAGGATGTTTCATTATTTTGCGGCAAAGAGATCTCTTGCTTATACAAGGTTTCATACCTACACAAGACTCTTTAGATTGTGATATATTTTGTCTTCTCCTTTATAGGAGGGTGTAAAATCTAACAAATTTGAATCATTAGTGTTTTATGTGATGACATTGAAATTAAGCAAAGATTTATTTGTTTGTTTCGTTTCTTCTAAAGGATAATAACCAAGACTAGACTAGTGTATATCAATTCAGGATGCACCAATGTTAAAGTCAGCTAAGAAGGATGTTTTGTAAGATTTTTTATATTGAGTGAAGGCTTGTTTGTATCTTTCGAGCGGAAATATCCAAGACCATTAGTCTTTTCCTGAGTGTGAGGCTCCTATAGGAACACATATACCTTGTTCTCTAGCACCACATCCTTTTCCACTATAGCCCATTTGTTTCATAAGTTTGTAACCTTTTCCATAAATCTTCTTCATTTCTTATGGATTTGGTGGTTGTTCATGTTTAAGTTCGTCAAAATTTGTTGTGTAATTTACTTTTTCTTCTAAAGTGGTTGAGGTGGATGCTTTTGAAGGGTCTTATGAATTGTGTTTTGACATTACAACTTTTCCTTTTTCATGCTTCTTTATTATGATCTTTTTTTGCCCATTAAAGTTGGGTGTGAAATCCAAGGAACCCCAATCATCATCTAATAGCTTCGTGACTTCTTCAATGTGTTTTTATTTGTCTTGATGTTGCACAGTTTCCACTTATGTAGTAGGTGTCAATGTTTTCAAGGGATTTTCCTTGCTTTTATCAAGTTTTAAAATACTATAAGGATCATTATTAGCATCCAATGTGTACACTTTTTTGTTGTAGACATACTTCATTTTACAATGAATAGTAGAATGCATCACATGCATCTCATGAATCCACGACCTTTCCAAAAAAAGATTATATGAGAGTTCGTGAGGCATAACATGAATAGGGCTTTGTAAGGTAGCATTTCCAACTACAATAGGTAAAGTGATTATTCCAAAAAATTGATTTCCAACATTGTCAAATCCCTTAATAGATAAAGAGTTAGGTTGAATGTTTGATTTATCAACACCAAGCTTATCCAAAAGGTTTGCACTACACACATTTAAGGTTGAGCCATTATCAGCAAGCGTTAGCTTTATCCCTATAGTATTGTATTGAGCTATGATCATGAAAGCATATTATTTTTTTTGCACTTCCAAATCAGGGAGCTCACTTTTGTGGAAAACAATGCCAGCATTCATTTCATGAATCATGGTTGCTATGTCATTCAGATGTGCATTAGAAGGGATAGGAACTTGTTGTAAGGAATTTTGAAGCATAGTGTGATAGGTGAATTCTGAATCAAGTCCCAGAGGGATATAAAGGAGTACATAATTTGTTCAATAAGATCGTACTCTCCATTATTCAAAGGCAAACGAGGGGCACTAGGAAAGATAGGATTAGGCAATAGTAGGGATGTTGAAGGTGTTTGTCTTGGTTGTAGATTGTTCCTAGTGTTGTATGTATGAGAAACAATATTGTAACTCAGTTGTTGCAAAACATTATTCTTAGGTGGTTCAAGGATAAGGATGGGTTTTTTTGAACTTGTGTTTTTTGAGAGGGTGGATAAGATAAGTTTAGGTTCGGGAGAGTACTCCAAGGGGTATCTAATTTGCATAACCTCGAAAGGCTTATCCTTATTTTCATGATCTCTTAGTGAAGGGGAGTTTAATGTTATTTCATCATCTTCATCTAAGCAATTACTATTGTCAATGTTCTCATTTTCTTCCACCGTGATATCTTCCAAAGGGGAAGAGTTTATAGGAGAACTACAAATTGAATATTCTTGACATTCAAAGGTCGGTTCTTCCAAGATGACTTCATCACATGTAAGGGAGTTATAAATGGTTGGATTTTCTTGTTTATTGATAGTGGAGATATTAGGATAAGGATCTATTTGATTGTCCTTTTTCTCTAAGGTCTCATTCTCTTGTCCTATACCATCGAACCTAGTAGGAGAGCTTGTAAGATGTTTATCACATTTCATGATTAGATTTTGTAAAATAGCTTCATCACAAATAGGGGAGGCATCAAGAGAAGGAAAACTATGATTTTCATGCTTTCCAAATAGATCTTTCCAAATGGTAGGAGAATTAGGCAAGGGAGGAACAAGAATCCAATGACTCCTAATAGGTGCATCTTCTAACACCATTCTATCCTCTTCACATCGAGGAGGATAATTTTGATTGTCGTGGCCATTTATGATATTATCCTTTTCTTCCAAAACATTCTCACAAGCAAGGGATTAATGGAAACTATTTAAATTGATGTTTAGAAATTATTCTATGATCTCATCTTCTTGTTGTCTAATGTCATACAAAGGGGGATAAGGAGAGGCACAATCAAGACTCTCAATGCTTGTATCTCCTTTCAACAATATATCATTGTTAATAAGAGGAGAGGTATTGGGAGAACAACAAGTATGGTTTTTATGATTGTAAACACTACCATCCTCACCAATGGGCAATGCAATATTAAGGATTCTGTCAATGGTTTGATTTGGTTTCTCTAAGATGTTCTCATAACTCTAAAATTTAGTAGAAGGATAATTAACATGTTTCTTAATGACCTCATTGTTGTAATCTAAATTGAAAGTTCATAATAGGGGATGTTGTACTTATGCAATCCATCTGAAACCATATCAAAGCCACATATCTTGAAAGAAAACATGCTATTATGGAAAAGTAAAGAAAGTGCAATGCAATGACTTAAAGTGAAATGTTTAAATGCAATTTTTAGATTTTAAACAAGGTAATTTGTCGATTATGCTATGCAATAAAATGTTGTGATTGAAAATTTGGAATGAAGCAATGCATGAAATGAACCATTTTAAGCTAGATTTAGTAAAATGCATGAAACAAAAAGTAAGCCCATTGAAAATATAGGGAATGAAAACAAACAGAAGAACAAAAAAGTAGATTTAAACCCTGAAAACTAGAACTTCAATGGAAAGAGGAACTAAGACAACAGGGAGGGTGTCTTGGTCCCCATGATAAAATTTTGAGTTTCTAGAAGCTGAAACAGATAGCAAATGGCTCAGACAGGGTTTTGAAGCAGAAACCTAAAGAGGGACTTAGACATTGGTAAGATCATTTTAGTCCCAATAAGGGTTTTTTTCTAGAAAAATAAACAAATATGAGTTGATAACAGTGTTCCTAGATTGCCTACCTAGGGACTTGATGTTTGGAAATAGAAAATTATGCAAATGAATGCAAGAAAAAGTCACTAAAGACAAGCAATTGGATACAAAGTTGAATGCAATTTTTTCAATTTTGAAATTTAAATAACAATGTTTCTAAATACAATTAGGATAATGAACAATGCACTTTTCAATTTTTCAAATGGACAAAAGAATGCGAGAAAGTAAAAATGTAACATATATGCACTTTCACTAATGCAAATGCAATTTCACTAAGTATGAGAAACCCTAGGTGCAATTTCACTTATGCAAGATGTAATGCAAGAATGAATGCAACTTAGAACTAGGAATTTAATGGACTCCAAATCAAAAAATATATGCTCAACAAGGTCGGGTTCACCAAAATGAAATGTAGAAAAATGAGGTGGGGGAATGCCTAGACCTATTTCTCTAGGGCATTCAATAATGTCCTAAGAACCCTAATAGGATTGACTATCAACCTCACAAGGTGAGTCAATTATGAATTAGGAGGACCGAGGAAGGGGGCTTTTTAAGCTTTTAGGGGTTCACCACCAAGTAAATGCTTGGAAAAGACAAGTAAACATTCAACCTACAAAACCTAGTTATGCAAGCTAAATGAGGGATGCAAATGATAAAATTATGCAAAAGCAAGATAGGATATGTGCACCTGGGAAGTTTGGAGATGTGACGAGGATTCTAGAAATGAAAAAATGTTGTCAAAATATGTCAAGGAGGACAAATATTCCCTTACTGTTGTCTTAATCCCACCGCTATTTTTTTTGGAAGATTCAAAATCTTTGGATCTCGGAATAGAATCTCAAAGAATCTCAAAAAAATCCCCTTGGGAGGACTAAGATTCCCTAGGTGGTGTATTAGTCCTATTCTAGACTTTTAAAAACTCTAAATGTGATCATGAGCTCCAAGGTCTACACTTGCTTCTTATCAAATCTAAGGTTCTAAAACTTCTGGATTTGACCTATAGGTGATTTTTCGTGAAGATGACAACTTTGCAATGCAACTTTGCAACTTTACACTTCAAGTGATCTTCAAGTCTTCAACCTAAATCTACAATCATAAACATACAAGAGGAGAAAAAATTGTTGATTATTAGTAAATGGGGATTTTCCTTCGTCAAACCCCTTGTAGGTAATTAAACCAATTGATGAAATGAAAGAAATCAAGCATGAAACATGAAATATGTAAATGATATCACCTTGAATGATGTCTTGTGGAGAAAATCTACAATAAACCATTTAATGGCCATGAGAAATTTGAGAAATCCTTGGATCCTTGGATTTCTATGTGAACAATATTGTAAGTAGATCTTCAATGCTACATCCACAATCTTGGCTCAACAACATGAATGGATGCACCAAACCCTTGACATGATGCTTGAATCTTGATGATGGATCCAAATGCTTGATGAACTACTTTGAATGCTCCTGTGGTCTCTAACTTACTATTAGGAATCCTCTCACAAAAGTCTTAATTTGAAATGAGTTAGGAACCTTGTATTTATACTTATCCATCCTTAATGTCCTAAAATTACACCACAACAATCAGGCATATGAAATCATTAATTAAAGGAGGCTAAATCCTACTAGAATTTGAAATCAAATCCTGAAAATAAGCCAAGGAGGACTAAGATTCCCTAGGTGGCGTCTTAGTCCCAAGGCTCAAATCTTGGGGCACAGACTCCAAAAAGGGACATTTTCAAGTGTACTCAAAATCAGGGTCCCAAGACCCTTGGTGGACTAAGATGCCCTAGGTGGGATTTTGGTCTTGACCCAAAAATCAGGGACACTCAGACAAAATCAATAAATGATAATTTTCTATTTGATGATTGCTGGGATAAACTAGAAATAGATGTGGTTTATTAGGCTTGTGGATGCAAAATAGGGCCAATTAAGACATAAAAAAGGCTAAATAAAGCAAGGCATGCCCAAACAAGTGTGAAAATGCAAGGGTATGCATTTTTCTACACTACACCATGCATACTACCTTATGTTTCTAGTAAGAGTAGTTACATCCAACCATTGATGAGGACAAGCACTGGTCCATGGTGCAATAGGAGTTGGTCTTGCAAAAATACATTTTTTTTTGTCAATTTTTGCCATCTTTTACACATAATTTAAGTATTTTTTTTTGTTTTGAGTAGAGTAGGTTAATATTATTTTTATTTACACTATTAAGCTTAAAATTTCATGCACACAAAGGGAAATAATATCAAGAGAGAGATGGTATAAATGTCTAAACAAGATGCATATGTTATAGGCATGATATACCTATAGGAGCTATAAACAGATAGAATAAGTGCTAGATGAAAAATATAAAAAGATGCATAGGATGAATAATAAAGACTATATAGTGAAGTGAAAAGGGCATGAAGTAGAAAAATGAAACTTAATTGAGTGCATTAGAGATTTCTACATACAATAAAACTTTAGAATATCAATTTAATTTTTCTTTTGATTAGGGACCATGACCAACTTCTCTTGCCCATGGATAATAGTATAAGTGCATCATAGAAATGAGGGTGGTGTATAGAAAGGTAGCATGGTGAAGGGATGATAAGGAAATGATAAATATGGTGTGAAATGAACAAGAACAAACTCAACATCATAGTGTTGATTATTAAAAAAGATGGTGGTATATTTCAATTCAACATTCAATGCAATAAATTATGTAGGGGATTTTATATTAAGAATGTGACACATGCAATGCAATGGATGAAGATCTCGGTTTCCAAAGAGAATTGCATAAATATGAAAAGCGTGATAAAAATATAGCATTGTAGCTAAATCTAATATAACCCCAAATTAGAATTGTCATAAACAAATATAATAGTTGAATTTATAGTTAATGAGAATATAAAAAATTATTTACTGAAATTATTTTCTCTTCCATTTCTTTTCCGCTATGTATTTTATGGTTGTGAGACCAAGGCTTCCTTTTAAGTGGGAACCTTGTTTACTTTTGCATTATTGAGCCTACTATTGTTATAAGTAACCATTTTAAACCATTAAGTAGAAGTGCTATGACAAACCAAGTTTGTCATTATTACCCCGATAGCTAGCTAGTCACTTTGCAATAGCAAAAGTTTCACTTAACCTAGTAGTTAACACCTACAACATGCCATTGTTCAAACAAAAGAAAAGCATGGGAACAATGAAAAAGTTTTAGGCATTTTTGAAATCAGCTAATTAAATGATTTAGGCTTATGTACATTGTCTGTTGTGACTATAAAATCTGGTAAAGCATGACCAAGTCACTAAATGCAAAGATTTACTTAGAGACTAGGAGATCGCCATCAATATGTAAGGCCACGAAGACCAACACCCTTTTCATTTCTTATAATTATCTATTTTACATTATTTTAAATTACCAGCTCTTTATTTTTATTTATTTTTAAGTAGAATTGATAACTCTAATATTTGTTTAAATTATTTTTATAATTTCAAAAAAACATGAATGTTATTCAAGGCCAAAAATAAGAATTTTAATTAATTAATGCGCATTAGCGAAATGCCAGCGCGCTACGAGAATCCGAATAGAACAAGCAAGATGGGCAAAAGCTGGATAATGCAAAATATATATACTGAATAGAAAATAAATATGCCAGTAGATAGTGATTGTAAGAATCGTTATTGATGGTTATCGGTTGCCTGAAATCGGCCTTCAGGAAAGAAGGTTATTGGTGGTGGGGAGTTTATTGCGTGGAGCATAAGCACTGTGTGTATCTATCTATCTATATATGTGTGCGTCTATCTGCGGCAGACCATGCCACTGCCACCCTGCTGACCGGCACAGTTAAGGTCGAGGATGGAGAACTGGTGATTCTTCTCTTTAACTTCTTCTCCTCCGAATCGAGAAACTTTGCAGTCTGTGGCGAAGAGGTTGCTGCTCAAATAATTGGCTTCACCTCCCATTACTGGCATGGGCTGGCCAACGTTGATGGGGCTTGTGTAGTCTCCTGCGTATGTCTGACCAAGAACACCGGTCACATGAGGGCTAAGGGAGTAGAACTTGAAGCTGAGCTCCAGATGTGCAAAACAGTTATCAGAGGTAATCCCGTAATTGTGGATCCTGGACTCCTCTGGAGTGATGGGCACAACGCGTGCTGTGATCCTCATCTTGTCCTCCACTTCAACACTCACCTCGTTGTTGCGCTGGAGGCGAGTGATATTCATTTTCAATGGATAGACAGAGATAGAAGCTCCGTCCTCTTGGGGAAGCACTATAGATTTTCCATCCAGAGCTATAGCTAGCTGGTCGACGGAATCGTCCCATGTGGCGACCTTGTTGGCTCCGAGGAAGAGCCGGTGAGTTCCGTGGAAGAGCAGTCCAATGGACTGCACCCACGTGAAGTCCCTTCCCATGCCCTCTCCCCGCTTTCCCATGAAGTGCGCGTTGATGTGCAGATCTGAGTCTGACACCAAACAGAAGTCCTGTTCTTTCTTGCCGTGAAAATAGAACATGATGCCATCTCCTCCAATGAAGCGAGGATCCTGGCATACGCCCCCTGGCTTATCACAGCCTGCAACAACAACACCACTCACATTATTTTCTTAATCGAACACAAAAACATTAACTCTAATTTATACTCATAGTAATTCACACTTACTGCACACGGCCTTGCAGATTTCGCAGTCGATCTCACAACTATCTGGACACTGTTGGGGACAGGGTAGTCTCTGTCCATTACACCTCGCGTTTCTCGAACCACGGCATCTCACCACCTTGGCTGAATGCGCTTGGTTTGCACTCAGCACAATCAGTCCAATGCAAACAGCAGTAATTAAAGACTTTCCTCCCGTCGCCATGATTGTTTTTATGATTCGCCACAAGCCCACAACTATCTTTGGTGTTTATTTCTTTCCCGCAGTCTTGCCTTTTATAGCTATGGGATATGTGAGTACGCATTTCCCATTCCTTCAGCCGCTGATACGTTACACATCGTGCACATTGATGATATAGTTTTTATGTGATACGTTACACATGTAGCTTTTATCTTGCACAAGGACAAAGTTTGCAAGTCCTACTTTAGCCCTAATTAGACGGTCAACCCATGTGTTATTTTGTTTTTCTTCAATACTTTACTGCCTGCAAACTTGCAGAGTCAAAACAGAAATTGTAGTATCGTCGAATCCCACCTTTACCCGCACTCATTTCTGTTTCATTTAAGTAGAAACGCCTTACTGTTTCTTGGCTTTTCCTAAGCCCTATGCATCGTGCAACGTTATGGAAGCTCCACCCGTCTGTTTTCTATTTTCCATTTATCCCGTTATATTATCATCCGCTACTGCCTTGAAAGTCAAAACAGAAAAGATAATTTAAAATAGAATTACCTAAAGTGGGGGAACGCACTCTCTAGCGTGTGTCTGTTTTGAGTTATGACCTATTTTAAATTAGAATAAAAGTTTGTTAATATATTTTTAATCTAAAACAAGGATAGGTTAATTATATTTTGGTCCTATTTTTAACTTTTACCAAACAAAAATCTTAAAGTTGTTAAAATGTTCTATTTTTATAGGATATTTTAAAATCTTTATAAACTAAAAAAATTACTTACATTTATATATTAATATCATGATTTAAGATTGAAAATGTTTCTGAATAATCTATGTTTTCAATAAAAATTGTTACAAATTTACATGTACATAAAGAAATAAACCATATTTAGTTCAATTTCTATATTAACTAATTATAGTATATGTGTGTGTATGTATATATTAAACATATGTATTTATCTATTAGATAGGATAAAGTATGCCATTTTACGAAAACTAATGGTCCTAAAAGCTTAGAAAAATAAATCTTAAGAGCCATGTTATGGATGTTAAACTTTACTAGAGATGGTGCATGTGGTAGAATCAACCTTAGGCTAAACTTCTTGGCTATAAATGTTTATGTGGATTGTCACTAAAGAGGTTCCAATAAAGGAGTTGTCTTGAAAAGTTCTATGGTCTCGAATACCATCAAGAGGGGTGCTTCTCTTGTTAAGTGAGGCTTCTTTTGATTTTTTCAAATTAAGTGATTAAACTCATTTCTAGACAAATTTGGGGGATTTTCATTTTCCAATTCTCTTTGTCTTCCCTCTTCTCCACCCTTTCAGTAAGTTCTTTTTGGATGTAAGTTGGTCTGAAGTTTATTGTTTTAAGGCTTAACATTTGGTCGAGGATTTTTGTATTTTTCATTAGAAAGCCACATGTTAGATTACAAGGGGAGATCTAGACTTGCATAATACCCCTACTTCTATCTTAGTTGATAGACCTTGTTGTCGATAGAGGAGGATTTTTTGGCTTGAGTCTATGATAATAAAGGGATTTATTCTAATTCCAATTATATTGGTTACCAAGGAAAATATTGGTTTTGATGATTTATCTTGATAGAAACGATCTAAAATAACTTTTCTTGGCCCATTATATTTTCTTTGTGTAAGTACTTTGTAAAACTAAATGTCATGATTAGGACATTATCAATGGGGCTCTCAAGGTCCTTCTAAATGTGTTTTTATGGGGAGGATGAGGAATGTGGTTTCAATCTTCTCCTCTAGTGCCCCTCTTTTGATTGTCTTTGTAGGCAATGGTGGTATATTTCAAATTAACCTTTTATTTATGGTAATTATCTATCTAATTTTGAAATTAAATATATTTTATGACTTATTGTTGGAATTGATACACTTTATGACTTATTGTTGAAATAGATATATTTTATGACTTATTTTTAGAATAAATATACTTTTGATGCAGGAGCATCCAGTGGTGTAAGGGCAATCCTGCATCACCCAAAAAAAAAATTACATTTCATGTTGGTAGTTCTTAGGTGTCTATGAATTTTTGGATACCCTTTTCGTCATCATGTAATTCTCAACTTTTAGTTGTGCTTTTCTACTTTTTCTGGCTAGCTACTATTTTTAGTTGGTATTTGAATTTGAAGGTATTTTGGGAAAAAGATTATACGGGAGGATTTAGAATGGAGAAATAAGAACATTGGTGAAAGAATCAAGCTGAAAGTATTTATGGTTTTAAAGATATAGTAGTTTTAGTCTCCTGAAATTACACCTAAAAACCTTCTAAGTCAGATTTGAGGCACTAGATGGTCCCAAAATGACCTTGGAAATCACCAAAATTGGTGTAGAAAATTTTGAGCATGTTCTTGACTCCGAGACCTTTCCAATGGTTCAAATGGTTCAAAAAACAAAGTCCCAGATCAAAAGTTATGGCTCCTAGAAGTGAGTACACTTTCTAGAATGTGCTAATTTTTTAATGTAATTTTGAAATTTGAATCTTAAGTTGTAATTTCGGTGCCAAAACTCAAATTTGAATGTTGCTTTGGCTCCAAACTCGAAAGGAGCTCTATTTATGGGTAGGTTTTTAATTTTTGGGTAGATTTTTGGGGACAAGTTTGCATACTGTGAAAAGGGGTTTTTCTGTAATTATGTAGCTTGCATACATTATAGAACTTGAGGATTTGAGATCCTCTGCATGTAATAAGTTCAATTGTAAATAATAAAATATTATTCTCTATTCGGTCTATCAATTTTTTGTGTCTCAGGTTGCACCCTTGCGAACATTTTACATTTTATAGTTGGATTGGATATATTTTGTGTGTTATGGTTCGAATGTATAAATTTATGACTTATGAATACATTTTGTATCATATTTTTGAAATAAATACTTATTCTATTTAGTGTCCTTTCCATTTTGAGAAGGTTATGTTTGAATATTTCAACTTGAAACTAGTTATAAATGTCTTTATCAAATGATATAGAAGACATACTTGATATATAACTGGATAATATTTAAATAATAATATCTATAAGGAGATCAAGGCCTAATAAAATAATATCATTGGTTGATTTTGATAACTAATGTAACTTTGTATCTAATATGTTTTCTTAACATTATTTAAAGCTTTATTTATGGTTCTATTTGATGCTTCATAACAATGCAAAGTCTTAGGGTGAAAGAATGTAATAACCCACATTTTAAAATCAAATATTTAGAATGAATTATCAAATTTTGATAATAATTAAGTAAGAAAATAATGATAACAATTTTAAAAAATTTCTTGCAAGTTTCATTTGATAAGTTTTAATTATCAAAAGGATTTAATTTACTTTAAAAAATAATTTAGTTTATATTACTGGCATATATCTTAAATTTAATCTATATAAATATGCCAAGATATATTAAGAAAACATAAATGCCTCGATATATCTCAGTGTAATTTATATAGATTTAATTTAAGATATGTATGCTAGTAGTAGTCATGGTGCAACACATAACATGAATTAATATATAATTATACAATATTATTTTATTATATTATTAGATATGCAATAATATTTTAGTATATATAATATAAAAAATTAATATAAGTTATGGTTAGGGGTTAAACATGGTTAGGTTCAAAATTTTATTAGGGTTGAGGTTCAAGTTTAATTAGGGTTAGGGTAAGGGTTAAAATAGGGTTCAATTAGGGAAATATCTTTGAGTTAGGGTTAGGGTTGAATTAGGGGAAATCTTTGAGTTAGTGTTAGGGTTAAACTATGGTTAGCATTCAAATAATGTTAGAGTTAGTGTTTAATTAGGGTTAGTCTTAGGGTTAAATTTTAAATAATGTTAGGGTTAGTCTTAAAATAAGATCATGAATTATATTATATAATTATGGTTAGTGTTATAAATAGAATTAAGATTAGGGTTATAAATAGAATTAAAGATATGGTTATGAGTAGGGTTAAAATAGGGCCGGGTTTCAATTAGGGTGAGTGTTCAATTATAGTAAGGGTTCAATTTGGTTATGATTTAATAAATGATAAGGGTTAACATTCAAATAAATTTGAGATTAAGGGTTCAATTAAATTTATGATTAATTCTCCATTAGGGGAATTGTTTGGCTTAGGTTTAGGGTTAAGATAATGGTTAGGGTTAGGGTTATGATTATGGTTAGGGTTAAGATTTAGGGTTATGTTTAGGGTAAGTATTTACATCATGAATAGGGTTTGGGTTAGGGTTAGGATTATGGTTAGGGTTATGGTTTACGATTAGGTTAAGGATTATGGTGATGATCAGAGGTATATCATGTAGTTAGGGACAATGTTAGGGTTAGGGTGAGGGTCATATTTTTTAGTAGTGTAAAGGTTAGGATTAGGATTAGGGTTAGCAGCATATAATAGTTACGAATGGGGTTAGTGTTAGAGTTTGGGTTAGGATTAGGAATATGGTTAGAGTTAGGATTTTATATATATATAGATATATATACACACACATATATATAGATATATATATACACACACATATATAGATACATATATATACACATATAGATATATAAATATATATATACATACATATATGTATATATATACACATATATATAGATACATATATATATGCATACACATATATATACACATATACACATATACATATATATATGTATATATATGTATATATATATATATATATATAGCATATATATATATATATATATACATATATACATATATATATGTAAATATATCTTATATATACATATACATATATATATATGTATCTATATATATATATATACATATACATATATATACATATATATACATATATATATGTATATGTGTATATATGTGTCTATATATATGTGTATATATAAATATATGTATGTATATATATATGTATATATGTATATGTGTATATATATGTATCTATATATATACATATATACGTATATATACATATACATATATATATGTATGTATATATATATATCTATATATAGATAGATAGATAGATAGATAAATAGATAGATAGGTAGGTAGGTATTAGTGATATATATGCAATATTTATATTTTGAAAATAAATGATATCATATTAGTATATAAACATTTCAAAAGTATCATAATTATGTTACATAAGAGACATTAATTTGCCTAATTTTAAATGCATTAAACACACAAGAAATGAAGTACCATAGCCTTACAAATCATGAAAATATATTGCATTTGAAAATTTTATATTCATTGAAACAAAATTGAAGAAAAACTGTTGAATCAATTATTTTCCAAAAAATTTAGTCTATTCTCTTATGCCTTTCTCTTGGCAAGTTTTCTACCATTTTTCATTTTCTCATAACGGTCATACATGAATGGTGGCATAGTTCTTAGGTCATCTAGAAACTTTACATGGGATATGGCAACACATGTCAATCATGTTCTTTCTCTTGGTCCAATATCAATAGTGGCTTTTCAAAGAGTCAAACCTTGTGATTTATGAATTGTCAATGCCCAAGCCAATCTTAATGGCATTTGGATTATCCTCCCCCTTTGTATTGTTGTAAGTGGAATTATATTTAGATTACGATCATCAAATGGTATTCCTGGGTAGTTATCAAACTCAACCATTATATATGTGGGTTGTTCTAGTGAACCACTTCTAGGTTTGTATACAATCTTTTTAATATATCCTAAAGATCCATTCACAAGACCTAATTGTATCCAAAGTTTTGAGGTCAAAATTACCCTAGCATCCTTACATATCAATAATTCTAGATTAAGCTCATTATTTGAGCATCCTTCTACTGCATTAATACTTCTTGACTTTGTTGCAACACTATTTGGAATAGGATGCTTCAATGAGTATAGCATTTTCTTGTTATGGTTATGAACATTATCATTTGTTCAAAAAAAATGAACACCATTGTCCAACTCCTCATTGCTTGCTGCATCTATGGTAATATTGGTTCTTTTCATAAGCAAATTCCAATCATCAATTGTTGGGTTTGCATCTCTCAAATTTTTTAGTAGTTGATGAAATCTATGTTGATGGATGTTTTTCCATCTTGTCTAAATATTTTATCTAGAGTAACCACCATTTTGAATTCTTCCCATAGTAACTTAGCTCTTTGGTTGTTGTCATATGTTGGTCTATCATTAATTGGAGGCAACTAGCCCAAGTGTCCAACCAAAATCATTAATATACTTGAAATATAATAGGTGACAATTATTATCAATACTATATATATATATATATATATATATATATATATATATATATATATATATATTACTTATATATATATTACTTATATTAGAATATAAAGTAGTTATTTTTATTAATCATAATCATTTATGCGCCTGCAAATTTATAGTTTTCATTTTGTGGGAATGCTTGTCGAAGTCAAGAATCTATGTTCTCTAGCAAGTTTTGACTGATGAAGCTCATTTCATCAATCAAAATGTATTTGATGTGTGCTATTTCTTCTTGAAAACTTCTTAGTATTGCTCCTTCCAGTTGAGAAAAATCTCTTATTGTAATTCACAATTTTGAATGAACTATGGATGCTCCTATGTGTAGCATTGCATCTCTAGTTAGTGCATGTAATAGAAGGGGAGAATGGATTGAAATCGCTGAATTTTCAAGATATTGACTAATAGCACCAATTAGATACAACTTTCTTATTCCTACTTTTCCTTGAATTATCATCAGCAATGGTGATGGATTATTATTATTATGGTAGTGCTCCATAATTACATTGAGTGCCTTTCTTTGTTTATCACTGAGGTTTGTATAGTCGATACACTGTGGTATCTAATCATGTATGACACACCCATGATCTCTCATGCTACTTATTAAGCTAATTTATTGATTTTTTTACACTTCACCTTGGCATTCATTACACCAGTCTGTTTGTCTATCAACATCTATTCTACCCAACATATCTATTTCAAAAATTTGAATATGTTTACCATTATGTAGTCTTGATATTATTTCCCATTCATGCTTTGTAATATTTATTTAAATAGCTTCATTGTATTCAACTTTATAATTACTGATGTTTTCAACATTTTCTTCATTTGCTCTTCACTCTACATGCCAAGGGTTATAGTGAAATGACTCCCAGTTTTCTATTATGGAGTCATTATCATGACCAATATCTCTTTCCATGTCATGAAATAGTTTGTACAATAATAACTTTGATAAGAAAAATTCAATCCATTTTTTTGACTCACGTCGAGGAATGAATAAAAACGTACAAAATACCCTAACAATAGCAGCTATTTGTCTTGTCTCCCATTTCTTATCTCTTCTTCTTTTAGGATTATACATCCATGATTTTGCTACATTGATCAATGTGATAGCTTCCAGATAAAATCCCCTTGTTTTATATCCATCGATGAAACTTTTTGACTATTCTTCATTGTTCTCTTAACCATTTACAATTATAGGTTTGAACACCTCATGTGATACATTTAGATTGACAATTATTTTTCTACTCTCTACCAATGAAAGTTCTAGTAGCATGTGGCATGTTTCTTGAGCTCCAATGTCTCTTTTTATAGCAGTCTAAGTCAAAAGCCTTCTATATGCTCTTGCAGCTAAATCATCAACAATTTCTCTGTTTGCAAGATGCATCAACATCTGGTGGTATGTTTCAAATCTTTTCTTTGTTTTTGCTACATACTTTGTAATATATTTGATCACAACATGTTTGGAAAGAACAAATTGCTAATCTATATTTTCTCTCTACAATTTTAATATGTAGTGATTATGTGAGTTTACTCTATCATCATTTTTGGTTGGCTCAAAAAAAAATTCACCTATTTCTATGTCTTCATATAATTTGGATCCCTCTAAATTCAATGGCCATGGAGAATTATACCTATAATCAATGTAAGTATGTCATCAATTGTAGTACTTTACAACTATATTATATTTCACTTATTTGTACATATTTTAGCTTGTTAAAATAGTTACTTGTAAACCATTGTTCTTCTCTTTTTCATACCTACATTCACCTTCCCTACACATTATGTGTCACTCTACACAATTTAGGACCTCTTCATAGTCATGGTCAACATCTATCTCTACAAGTTGTCTTGTATTTTTAAGACATGGATGTTGAGAAATTTTTTGGAATGCCTATAGGTGGAAACAAAAATATATTTTTATATCATAGACTACAAATAGTTTATTTAATTTATTGTGTGTAGACATCCAATTTTCTTAAACATGCCTAAATGTTTAATTAATGTGGGTCTTCTCTAGGATTTCATGCCTACACAATATAATGGAAATATTTTTCAACAATTTTTCATTGGTCTTCATTTGACCAATCAATACTTTCCATATTTGATGCTCCATGTATCCATATGAATCCATGCATATGCGGGGAGTCTCTATATTGCCACTCATATCTGTACCACTAATCTTTAATATTCATTCCTTTTTCTTCTGAATATTGAATGTATCAAGTGCATGTAATGTGCAACTATATCAGCATAGTCAATGGAATTTTATTTTCACCAATTTTGAGTCTCCATGGGAGTAGTTGGTTGTGTTCCTAGCATTAATGCATGCAAATTTGGCCAATACATGTCTAGAGCACTTAAGATGAAGAATATTTTGTGAGAACCTATTTGATGAAGCATATCTATTAGTTCTACATGACATTTTGTGCAATATGACCTTGTACCCCTTAATGTTGTTCCAAACCGCATCAACCTATCAACTAGATGGGAGTGTGACATGTTTTTCATATGCTCACGCAACTCATTGATGGTGATTGGCATGTCTCGAAAACTTCTTTTTACAAAAACAATAGATGAATTTCATGCATAGTGTCTCATTATCATGTTCATCATAAAATATCTAAACCTTGGATGACTACCAAAGTGATGATACCTGTACTGCAATAAGTGATTGAAAAATTCATGTAGATGCACTCACCTCATTTGTGGTTCTAACCAATCACATCTACCATTAGGGAACAATGTTGCAAATGCCACATCAGTAATCCTAGATTTATAGGAGATGCACCTATTGCTAGCCCATTGATCAATGTTGTTGAATTTCCATCAGGGTTATTAATCCATGCATGAATCAATTCCATTTCCCTTTGAGCATTAGGTGGTCTAGAAGCCATTAATGTTGTGTGCTCAATTATATTACCTTGATATGTTTCCATGAATGGACCAACAAATATGATTTCATTTGTATCAAAATCAAATTCCATATGCATCGTCTTTAATCTATTGAAAATATTTTCATTTGAATTTTTCAACAAATCATTAAGAGAATTTACATCAATTTTGATATTTGAATAAACCTTTTTATGCTCTACTTTGTATTTTAATGCCTTATAAACATTTTCTTTGTTGACTATAAAATTATAATTTGTGCCATAGTGATCCCTTCTTCGAACAATAATAATTGGAAAATTTTGTATTGAATGTGGAAAAACTTTTGAAACATGTTCCATATTTTGGGGAAAACTTATTGTGTGTCCTTTGTATTTATACTAACTACCTATTGTATGTGTAACTTGTAGTATTGGGCTAACATGTGCAATCAAAATTTCTTCAACCTGAGTCAAATTTGCAATCTCCTCTAGTTGTGGCCCAGGATCCATATTATTTGAAATAGAAAATATATTATCTCCTCTCTCTTGTCAATATCTACTACACATAGGACCTTTAGAGGTGTGAGATACTTTCATTCATAGGTAGAATTCTTGAAAAAACATAACACATGTTTGGCATTCTACAACTATCTAATTGATGTCAAAATTGCATTTGAAAACTTTTGAAGTCACTGTGAACCATTCCATTTGGGTTTGCTATGTTTTGTATATTTTCTTGTAAACCTAAATTCATCTCAACTTTAGCTTGATGTTGAGGTATTTTTGCTACATGTTCTATTGAAAATGAATTTTCATTTTGAAGATTCACTCCAATATTTCCATTAGATAGTTGATTGTGCCTCACTTGATTGGGGATCAAGTTGTTCTCTTTCTTCTCTTTCAAAATGAGGGAGTTGTTCAAGTGTTATTTGATGACTATTTGTAATTACATTAGTTTATTCTCTATTTTGTAATTCTAATTGTTGTATTGTTACTTCTGCCCTATGTTTAGCATATCTTTGTCTTTGAGCTTCATTTTTTCTTCTTTGTTCTTCCCTTTGACTATGTCATTTGTTCCTATTGTCATCTTTAGTATTCTCTTCTATATTATTTTTTTATATTCTCTTTCATACTATCTTGTTTGCTCCTCTAATTCAAAATTCAATCTCCATCACACTATAGCTAGAAAATAATTTGTATATAAAAATTAATTAAATTATTCTTCTAACATTGTACTAATTGAGAAGCTTGGATTTGAAAAATTTATGTTGTTGAATAACAAAGCTACTTTTATTTTATATGAATTGCATTTTGCATTGAAGAATATTGGAAAAGGAAGATTCAAAATAGAATACAATTTTATATGATTATCTTTTAAAAAAATTAATTGGAATGTAATTAGTAAGGTATAGAAGAATTTTGAAGTTAACAAACTAATTAAAAAATGTTGTACAATATTTTGTGGAAGGACAAAAAAACATGGCATTTGACTAGTAGATTTTACATGGTTATTTTTGAAAAAAAGTAGTTTTATTTAATCTTTATAATATAAAGTTGACCATGTAGGTGTTTAAGAAAAAAATCAATAAAGAAAAAAAATTAATAAAGAAACACAATTCAAAGCAATTTAAAAAAAAATTAAAAATCATCAAAATTGAAACTAAGAATATTAACATCTTTATTATATTTGTAGTCTTAAAATATTTTATGATTTTTTGAAGTTATATTTTAGTATAATTGTAAAAATAAAATGATTTTAAAGTGGAATGAGTTTCTACGAATCTTTTTTCTTTAAATCTTTATTTTATTTGAGGAATAGCTTTTTCTTTAATTTTTATTGGAATTAATATAATAAATAAATAATCAAATCACCACAATATTTACAAAACCTAAATTTCATTCTAAAATTAAACTAAATTCTAATTTCTAAAATTTCTAAAATGTTTATAACATATAAATATAAATGATCTATTTTAGTCTAGTTTTTTCTTTGCATCCAAATCATTTCATTTTATAAAATTATACTCAAATATAACTTCAAAAAAATCATTAAATATTTTACATATATATTTTTATATTTTTGAGTTCAATAAGATTGTATTGTTTTTTAAATTTGAATAATTAATCATATAATAAATAAATAATCAAATCACCACAATATTTACCAAACTTATATTTCATTTGAAAATTAAACTAAATTTTAATTTGTAAAATTCATAAAATGTTTACAACATATAACTTTAAAAAAACATACAATATGTTGCATATTTACTTTTATATTTTTAAGTTCAAGTAGATTCTAATTTCTAAAAATCATGAAATGTTTATAAATATATATAGAAACATCTCTAAAGACTAAAAGTCTAGTTATTTTCTTTGCTTTCAAATTATTTTATTTTTAAAATAATACTAAAATATAACATTAAAAAATCATAAAATATTTTACATATATACTTTTAACAGCAAGTAAACCAAAGACAACTTGAATGATATATATATTTTCAATCATCATAACTTAGAAAATAAAAAAGAAAAACAAAATAACTCAAAGTAATAATAAAATTTAGAAGAAAATAAAGCCATAAAAACTTCTAATTACTCATGGATATAAGTGGGCAGACAATGAAAGAAGAGCTCAATTCTTTTATGGCGCAGTGCGTGATATAAAGTGTAGTGGATTTCTACAAATTTTTTCTTTAAATATTTATTTTATTCCAGCAATAGCTTTTTCTTTAGGTTTTATTGGCTTTAATATTTTATAAGTAGGAGGTATTTTAATATTTTATTATTATGATAAATGATAAACGGTGGAAGTTAGAAAGTTCAATAGAAACCTTTCCATCTATAGAGAGGAGAATACATTTAAAATATGCAGTTTTAAATTTAATATTAGTTCAATACAAATAAATACCATTAGCAGCGAAATTTAAATAATACAGAAAGGAAAACAATAAACTGAAACCATAGATAACAAAAAAATATAAATGGCTCTCAACGTTTATATATTTTGATATGGATTTGGGAATAAATACTTGTAGTTAGAGCCTCACTAAAATGCCAGCCTAAAGAACACAAAAAATACTTTCTATACAAATCTACAAATAGAGAAAATAAGATTCAATCATGATCAAAACCACTACATCGCAGAAACAAAACAAGGTGAATGCCACTACATTGCAAAATCAAAACAATTTGAAGCTAAATGGGTAATTGAACGCTCACCTTGGGGACTTTTGTCTTGCCTATTTTATGGATCACAATGATAGTAATCTTGCTGAGACCATATATATATATATATATACAAAAGTACTATAAAAACAATTGAATCAACCCTGTTTTATTTATTATTTGACAAAGACTGAAATTGGGGATATGATTGTAGTTGCATGCTAGTTTATTGACTAAATTAGCATGCAACAGTTTCATATATGCACTTCAATCATGGATTAGGCTCTTATGTGCATTCCCACTTTTGCAATTACACCTAACCCTTTGCCCAACAAAATCACATTTACTAAAATTAACCAAACTATGAAATTTCCCAAATATATGTACAAAAGAAAAAAGAGCACCCAAATATATGCATAAGTACTCGAACTCTTCCGTTTTAACCATTTCAGTTGAAATCTCCTTGTGAGAACTGGATTCTAATACATGATAATCAAAAAAATTCTACAGAATTAGTTTGTAAAAGCATAATAGCAAACTAATAATGTTGTTTTTCCAATAAAATGAAACGTGAAATCTAAATCTTTAAGAGAATTTCCTCTTCTAATGAAGAATAATAATTTTCCACCAGGAAAAATATATACGTTTGGGCTTGAAAATACCGTTTGTTTCTTGCGATATCAGAAAATTTGTCTCTATCTATTACTGGCATGACATTTGAGTAAGAATTCCGTTGCTTTCTAAGTCAAAGATCAAGAAAGTAACAATGAATACAAGGGGACAATTATTTTGAATTTTACGAGATATGCCTAAAGAAATAAAATGCAAGATATATATGAAATTCCATGGATGACAAATGAAATTTAATGGAGCGACGATTTAATGGAGTCGTTTCAACCTTCATACGCCTCACCATCGATTAGTTGTAATGCCTTCTTAATTGCTCATTTGGATAGCACAATTCATCTTCATAACTGCCAGCATTGCTTTGAATACTGCCACCATGCAGCTTCAAAAAGTTGACAAAGGTTTTTTCCATCTTCTGTTGTGACTGTAGAAGGCCTTTTGGTTGTGACTGTAGAAGGCCTTTTGGCATAATAATATTTTTTTTATATAGTTAATAAATAAATTAAATATCGATTAAGGTATTAGAGGTAAATAACTATACCACATCAACAATTTTTTTGCCAAACAAAAGTTTCATCAAAGAAACCACTCAACACTAAAACATGCATAAAGTGTCATAACAAGCTAAAATGACACGCTTGGTGCAACACCAATGCACAAAGCATGGTGACACAAGCATAATACTAATATATACTTGCCTAAACCATCACATGAAACAATTTTGTCATATTAAAAAATGCTCTAAGTTCATCATACTTCAAGCCCCTATAAAGTTCATATTATCAACGACAGACTTACATACATATGTATACTTGCTCCAACAAATAGACATATTTTTATTAGATATAATTAAAAATTAATTTTCATCTTAAATATATTTTTCTTTAAATTATTATTTTTTTTTTTAATTTATAAGAGTAAGTTTTATTGATTAAAATTAAAAGATTACATAATTGGTCAACCATGACAGCATGTAGTGATGCATCAAAGGAATACAACAAATCTGCTCATTCTGAGTTACAATTTAACTGCCAGATTTGGTGTGAGATTGCAAATCCATTTTTATCCTATTTAGTTTTGACATGAGGATGGAATGGTGTTCAAAGGAAACTTTTTGATACCACTGAAGTGCTAACTCTGGTCAAACAAATAGTTTCAAGATACAGGGTAAAATGTGGGATATGCACACTATGGATTTGCTGAAAAGGCCTCACTCCAAATCTGATTGGAAATATGACAAGTTTTATTGTTCATGGTACAAGCCTAATTGCAATATTTACCATTGGTGCTAGCCACATAAAGATGTAAGAACTAGTCGTAACTATCTATGCATGGTTTATATATTTATTTAGATACTGGAAACGGATTTCAACCTATTCTTAACCGAGAGACACTAATCAAGCAGCTTCATGTTTTGCAAATCAGAATCATTTGCCTTTTGCATTTGCAAGATCAAATTCTATCACAAAAAACCTTAAAATTCAAAACAAAGGGCATGCAACAGCATGAAACTTTGAGTGATTACAACAACCATTGGGTGACTGAAGATCACAATTTCTACAACAGATGCCAATTACCAAGACTATAAATGATTAAATAAAATCCAAATTAATAATTGTCAAATTAAAAGGAAAGGACTTAGGAAATCGTTTACTCATTTGCGCCAGAGGAAGATAAAACATTCACAACAGGTACACACCTTACAATCCATCCGAGAAGCTAATATAATCTAGATTACTTCTGATGAGATGATTCCATGATATTTTCTAAGTATAACCTGGAAAACTGATCGAAATGATTTGGTGGCTGAGGTTGTGCTCTTTCCCTCCCTTCTCCTTCTATCCACCTTCTTTCTCTGCAACTCTTTCCCCCATTCATCTCTGGGCACCTCTTGCCAAAAGGATAAGATTTCCCCTTCCCTTTCCTCTGTGCTTCCCTATTTTCGCAACACAATTTTCAGACCAAAAGATAGCTGTCTCTTCAAGAAGATCCGCGACAGCCTCCACAACACACCTGCATTACCCCTTTTTTTGCCACTTTTCCTGGTGAGCGAATGGAGAGTAATTCCTCTCACGCAAAATAAATGCAAGCATACATACACACGCTCATTTTCCTTTTGCGCATGCAACTATTACACATGCAAATGTTACACATGCGAAAACCATTAAGATAACACTTCAGAAATAATTTTGTTCGCTCGTTTATTATTATTATTAATATTATTATTTAATGGTAATTATTTATTTTGTATCTATACATAATAAATACAAAGTAAGCTATCTTTATTTTCTTTTCCTTATTCAAATAGAATTAAATTAATCCATAAGGCATATCTCTACTTTTTTTTAATTATTTATCTTTATTAATTTAATAGCTGTGTTTTCGCAAGGGAAGCGAGATGTGACTGGTATTTCTTTATATTCTCAATCTTCTGGTACATATCTTATTTTGATTAAAAATTTTAATGTTTCCCATTGTGTTAAGTGTTCTCTATGTGCATTTTGCCAACATGTAGGTTTACAAATAGATGTTTTAATATGTCAAGTTTTTTTTCTTTGAATTGAAAGATATTTTCTATCTATGTGATGAATGATAGGTCTCCAACTTCAAAGTATTTGGGCAGCATATAATTTGTGAAATCCCTCACGAGATGGGATTTATATGGTAATATTTCTCGAAACTGATTTATATAGTGTCTTATGTCTTGCCATAGTGGTTTTATATTATTTGTAGTTGTGATAGAATGTTGAACATTCTACTATGTCTTCCTAACCATAAATATGTCATGGGATTTGGTAATTCTCTAGGAATGGAGTTCTAGTTCCTACTGCATCCATGCATCTAATACCTCCCTATTGTTTGTGCTATATATAGTGCTTTTGGTTTTAAATTCTCCTTCCATATTTGGGCCTTCTAAGTTGTCACTTGTTGGTAACTATGAAATTATGCATAGATTTGGTCTTTTAGGTCCATTGTAATCTTCTAGGTTTACTTAGTTTAAATATATGTTTCATTTAGGGTTTCTGAAAAGGGATATGAACTATTCTATCTTTATCAACAAATGATATCTGCTCTTTTCGAGTATAGAATTCCATTAGAATTTACAAACCACTTGAGTCCTAGTAGAGAATTGAATGAATCTAAGGTTTCTTTTATTGCAACTACTTCAAACTATACTATTTTCTTTACTCCCTTGACATTAACTTCCATCAGTTTCCATATCCCTAACATTTTCATTCCTATCCTATTTGCTAGGTTGATATTATATGGTGTTTGTTTATTTTTTGGCTTTCCTATTTGTTCCCACACCCATTTTGGTAGCATGTTTATATCTAATCCTAAGTTTACCATGAAATTGGTTATCTTTTTGTTGTTTAACTTAGTATAATCATAATTGGCCATGTTTTCTATTATTTTTCTTTCTTTTTTTTTCTTATGGTTCTAATTTGTGGCATTTTGTTATGTTCTTTCCAATATTCATAGAATTGTTGTAGTTCATTTAGTAGATTGGATTTTTTAGACATTTTTATTAATTTTTTATGTATTCCTACTTCTTCTGTAGAAAACTATTGGTTTGTCTCTTGATCTTGTTCTTTTTCAATCATTTTCTTTATTTCTTCCATTATGTGATCATGTTGTCTTTTAGTAAGGTCGAAAACCTCCTCATCTAAGGTAGCTTATTCTCCTATCATGTATTTTCTATCATTTTCAATATTAGTTTGTTTGTCTTATGACTTTCTTCATCTATAATCTTAGTTTCTTTTGGTATTTTCCTTAGTAATCTTGTCCCTCTAGATGATTTTAGGTTTTGGATCTTGTTTCTCTTTGATTGTGAAGCCACATTCCTATAATAGGTTTGGGCTTTGTCAAAATTAAATACATCAAGTTCCATACTACCATAAAATCTATAGGGATCTTTCCTATCCCCCAATATTTTGTCACAGAGTGGCTTGGTTTACCAAATTTAAAACATGTCACATCCATTCATCTACTCCTTCCTCTACCTTAGCCTCTATCTCCACAAAATTGGCATCATTCATTATAAATGTCTTGATTTGGTTGGTTTTGTAAAGAATTAATATTTTCTTATTTTACCACTCTAGTACTTTGTATCCATGATCCTATTGATACGGTGGTCTTTCTACCATTCCTCAATATATGCCTACTTTTCTTGGTCACTAGGAAATTTTTTGGTGGGATTGTCCCTTAATTGAAATAACTATGAGGGAAAATCCTCCATTTCATGACCATCTCATTCTCCGCAAGTGTTGTAGTAGACTGAGTTTATTTTTCTAGGTAGTTCCCACAAGTCTACTCATAGTGCATTAGCTTTATTTCCTTCAATTTTCTTTGGGAACTCATTTATTATGTTTCCTTCTATCCCACATTAAATACGCCAGATATTAGGTCTTGGTGCAAAGATATCTTGCTTCACCATAATGTCTATGTAGAGTCTTATTTATTCTATCCCTAGTTTTAGCTTCTTCAACTTTTGTTCACTTTTTCTCATTCTTGTTTTTGTCAAGATTGGTTTTCAAGATGGTATGCAAAAGTAAATAGTTCTAGGTAGGTATTAACATACCTTCCATCTAGATTTATTCTAATTTATGGTATTATTCTAGAGATGAACAATTCAATTTTATATTTTTTGATCAATGATTCTTCTATTCTTCTAATGAATTCTTTAAATATTTTATCAAATTATTTTACAGTTTCATCCTCATTTTTTGTAAGTTCCCAAATTTTTCTAACTCCTTCTATAGGTAGGACTAGAGTATCAAAATATCTAAGAAATCTCATTTTACTATTTCCCAATCTTTATCGCTATTAGGGTAGCTTTTCTGATACCATTTAAGGTTATCTCTATGAATTGATATGATGAAATCAAATAGATTTTTATCATCTCTTCTTATGTGTTTTTTTGGTTCATTTGTATCTTTTCCAAAATGGTGTAGTTTCCTAGGAGTATTCATGTTTGTTTCCTCTTCAAATTCATTGTTTGTATATCTTATGTCAAATTTATGTTTCTTCAAATCACCTATATTATTTTCCTCTCCTTCTTGTTCTCTTATGACCTATTTTTCTAAGTTGTGTTCTACTTATTTAACAAAAAATATTCTTTCTTCTTACAACATTAATTCCAAGGGTTGTGTTTGTTCAAATGATCTTTTCTTTATTGTAGATATTTGTTTGTCAGTAAGCATCATTTGGTTATTTATTTATTTATTTTATTAGAGGTTATTAAACTCATAGAATCCTCATTTTCTACTATATCTCCTCCTCTTATTTTTAAAAACTTCTAGTTACTAATTCATCAAAGTTGTTGGCATAAAATGTTATATTTTGAAGGTTTTGTAGGGTTGTTTCCATTGGTAACAAATCCTCACTTATCCTTAAATAAAAATTTGTCCAATTTGGATGCACAGTTGGTGTTTTAGTTAGTGGTGTCATAATTCTTGCCACTTCTTATTTCATTTCCTTTAAATTTGTATTTCCATAGTCTTCAATCTCTCCTTCTATGTTAGATCCTAGTTGAGAAGTATTTTCCCTGATTTCTCTAGCAACACCCTCAATGGTGTGCTCTTCTTCTTCTTCTTCTTTGGAAAAACTCACAATGGCATGCTCAACCTCTTTATTTCTATTTCCTTCCACAAAATCTGAGTTATATTCTTCTTTTTTCTTTTCTACTTCTACAATTCTTTTGTAGCATCATTCTTGTCATTCCTTAATTTCTTTCAATCTCCTTTATTTTTATGTTTATTCCCATTCCTGACTTAATCTTTTCAATGATCTATAATTTTCTTTTGTTATATTCTTTTCCCATGGGTTTTTCTAGTTTGGATTTTCATTAATCCTTATACACCCCATGGGTAGTTTTAAAATTTTCAATAGTTAACTCTTTTTAGGAATCTATTCAGATACCACCCTTTCCATTTGTCATCCCTTAAGTGCCTAATCACTCTCACAAAAGTAGTGCTAATAAAAATATCTACAATTTTTTTTTACTTTTTTATGGTTATCTCTTCTTACTGCTAATGTTTTATTCTTTTAACTATGATTTCTTCACTATCCTCTCTAAGGTCCCAATAATGGAACCAATGATAGCATGAGGGATGAGATTTTATAGTCCAAATATTAGTACCCCAGTATCCCTCATGTAGTTAGTTTATACCCCAGTGGGTACAGTGATAGAAGAGAGTATGTGTGGTAAGAAAATATATATTACATTACCTCAATTATAAATCAAACAATAATATAAATATCCATAACACATATATCCATTGAATCTTTCTAACTCCATATATATATATATAAAATAAGCATTACATTAGAAGGTCTTAGTATCTACTTTGTATCACAATCCCTTTCTATATTCCTATATCATCTAATATCTTCCTAATTTGTCATCTATTACATACATACATCAATCCTTGGTCTATTATAGAGAGGTGACTCTTATAGGGTACCCCTTAGTCTAGTTTCCTTGTCAAATTGATGTATTGCATTTTCCTTACTATGGGTTGTTGTAGCTTCTACTCTCTACCCTGTACCCTACTAACAGTTCCCTTTCCAAGAAATTACAGTAACATAATATAATTCCCTTCTCAAAACTTAAATGATTCAAATTGAAATTCTCACACAAAGGAATACTTTTCAACCACAATGAGATTAATTTTGATAATCATTATCATTTCTAATACAATGGTAATTAATTAGAACAATGCAACTAGAACACAAATAGTCAACATGTCAAGAAATATCATCTCAAGAAATGGAAGTGATCCAAACACACCATACAATGTAAGAAAGAAAGTCACAACCAGGATAGTCAATCAAAATAGTGAAGTTCAAACATTGATTAGAACTCAATGTAACAAACACAAGTATTAATTATGCATCCCCTAATGCATATCTGAAAAATAATATTAAAAACCTAGATGCATTATAGCAATAAATGGATGGATTCTATTAGTTGTCCAATTTACATCCTATAATGAAACCTTTAACACATACTTCTCCTAAGATAACATCTCCTCCTCTTATCTATCATATAATTTCCTTTAGATAGGATGCCTTTAATTTTAGTCGTCATGAAACACCAATTTATTCTAACCCTCCTTACATGTACACTACATAAACTACACATCATGATATTTGACCTCCTTCTCAATATGATATTCATGAATCCCTACACTTGATCAAGCATGTGCTACAAATATTAAGGAGTATGAGGTATAATAAGAGACTCTCATCTCTCCCCCTAATTTAATGCCCTCATCAATAGAATGTACCCTTTCCCCTATATTGGCTCATACCCATCCCATAATGACATCACCTCATTAAATTTTGATAAATTCAATGTCCATAGAGATCCTATTCATCATGTTTGGTTTCTTTTTTCCTTTATTTAGTTATTTCCTATGATAATCCTATTCTAGTCAAACACATTCCTAGAATGTTAACATGTGAACATATAATGTGTTCAAGGGAAAGAATATTGAGAGAAAGATGATGCAAAAGTGTATAAAAGAGGTATATGTTAGAGGCATGAGATTCCTGAAAGGAATCATTGAGATGTAGAACAAGTCTTAGATGATAGAATTGAGAAGATACATGGGAATAATTACAAAAGAGTATCTAGTGAAGTAAAAAGGGCATGAGATAGAAGATAAATCCTAGTTCAATCCATTAGTGTTTTCTTGATACAATGAAATAGTACAAAATATATTCAAGCATTCCAATGATTAGGACCTAATGGACAACTTCTCTCACCCAACAATAACAATGTAGGTGCATTATATCAATGAGGGAGGTGTATAGAGAAGTGGCATAGCGAAGGGATAGTTAGGAAATGAGAATAATGTTGTGAAATAAATAACAACAAACTATAGATCATAATGTTAATTATTAAAGAAGAAGGTAGTTTAATTGAATTCAAAATTTAATGCAAGAGATAAGGTAGTTGATTTTAATTTCACTTGTGTGACACATTCAATATAGTGGGTGTATATCTTGGTTTCCAAAAGGAATTATATAAAAATGAGAAAAGTGATAAAATTACAAAAAAAAATTAAATTTGATACAACCACAAATGTGGATTGTAGCAAATAAATGTAACTCGTTGATTCTATAGTTAATGAGAATATATATATTTTTCTTCATGACCTTATTTTCCCTTCTATTTTTATGACTATATTTTATGGTTGTGTGGCCAAGGTTGTGCTTTTGCAGGAACTCTACCTACCTTTGCATCAATAAACTTGCAATTACTAACAAGAATCATATCAAACCATCAAGTAGTATTGGTATCACTAGCGAAGCTCACCAATATTATCTTAGTAACTAGAATCCTAGATCTAGTCATTGTGTACTAAAAAATGTTTCACTTAAACTAGCAGTTATCCCTTGCATCGTGCCAATGCTTGAGTACAAGAAAAACATGGCAACAATGAAATATTCTTAGGATTTTAGAAAATGGCCCATAAAAGTAGTCTTATTTACATTGACCACCATGATTGTAAAATTTAGTAAATCATGATTAAGACACAAAGATGATAATATTTACATAGAGACTAGAAGATTGACATCAATACTCACAAGGCCAGAGCAATATGGAGAGCAACACCCTTTTGATTTGTTATACATTATTATAAATTACCACATCTTTTTTTTTATTTTATTTTTAAAGTAGAATTGTAACTCTAATATTTATTTTTATAATGTCAAAATAAAAATGAATGTTATAATAGGCCAAAAATGAGAATAATAATTAATTAATGTGCATTAGCGAAATAGCAGTGCGCTATGAGAATTGGAATGGAACAAACAAGAAGGGCAAGCTGGATAACTCAAAATATCTATACTGAATAGAAAATAAATATGCCAGTAGATAGTGATTGTAAGAACCGTTATTCATGGTTATCGGTTGCCTGAAATCGGCGTTCATGAAAGTTCATTATTGGGAGCGGGGAGTTTATTGCGTGGAGCGTGAGCATTGTGTGTATCTACTTGCGGCATACCATGCCACTGCCACCCTACTGACCGGCACAGTTAAGGTCGAGGATGGAGAACTCGTGATTCTTCTCTTTTACTTCTTCTCCTCCGAATCGAGCAACTTTGCAGTCCGTGGCGAAGAGGTTACTGCTCAAATAGTTGGCTTCACCTCCCATTACTGGCATGGGTTGGCCAACATTGATGGGACTTGTGTAGTCTGCTGCGTATGTCTGGCCAAGAACACCGGTCACATGAGGGCTAAGGGTGTAGAACTTGAAGCGGAGCTCCAGATGAGCAAAGCAGTCATCAGAGGTAATCCCGTAATTGTGGATCCGGGACTCCTCTGGAGTGATGGGCACAACGCGTGCTGTGATCTTCAACTTGTCCTCCACTTCAACACTCACCTCATTATTGCGTTGTAGGCGAGTAATACTCATTTTCAATGGATAGACAGCGAGAGAAGCTCCGTCCTCTTGGGGAAGCACTATAGATTTGCCATCCAGAGCTATAGCTAACTGGTCGATGGAATCGTCCCAAGTGGCTACTTTCTTGGCTCCGAGGAAGACCCGGTGTGTTCCATGGAAGAGCAGTCCGATGGACTGCACCCACGTGAAGTCCCTTCGCATGCCCTCTCCTCTCTTTCCCATGAAATGCGCATTAATGTGCAGGTCTGAGTCCGACACCAAACAGAAGTCCTGTTCTTTCTTGCCGTGAAAATAGAACATGATGCCATCACCTCCTATGAAGCGAGGCTCCTGGCATACGCCCCCTGGCTTATCACAGCCTGCAACAACAACACCGCTCACATTATTTTCTTAATCGAACACAAACTTTAACTCTAAATAATACTCATACTAATTCACTAATTCACACTTACTGCACGCGGCCCTGCAGATTTCGCAGTCGATCTCACAGCTATCTGGACACTGTTGGGGACAGGATAGTCTCTGTCCATTACACCTCGCGTATCTCGAACCACGGCATCTCACCACCTTGGCTGAATGCGCTTGGTTTGCACTCAGAACCATCAGTCCAATGCAAACAGCAGCAATTAAAGATTTTCCACCCGTCGTCATGATTCTTTTTATGATTCGCCACAAGCCCACAACTATCTTTGGTGTTTTCGATTTCCCGCAGTCTTGCCTTTTATAGCTATGGGATATCTGAATACGCATTTCCCATTCCTTCAGCCGCTGATACGTTACACATCGTGCAACATTAACGATATAGCCTTTATGTCATACGTTATACTTGTAGCTTTTATCTTGCACAAGGACAAAAGTGTGCAAGTCCTACTTTAGCCTAATGCAGGCTGCCAACCCATGCGTTTTTTTGTTTTCGTTCAATACTTTATTGTCTGCAAACTTGCAGAGTCAAAACAGAAATTGTAGTATCGTCGAGTCCAACCATTACCCGCGCTCCTTTTTGTGTCATTTTAATTAAAAACGCCTTAGCCTTTCTTGGCTTTTCTTATCCACTGTGCATCGTGCAAAGTTATGGAAGCTGCACCCGTCTGCTTTTTCTTTTCCATCCATCTATCCAGTTATATTATCATGCGCTATTGCGTGCAAGCAAAGTCGAAACAGAAACGATAATTTAAAATAAAATTGCCTAAAGTGGCGAATGTAGTACTTAGCACCCGTCTTTGAGTTATGACCTATTTTAAATAGAATAATAGTTTGTTAACATAAATTTTATATAAAGGACGCATAGGTTAGTTATATGATTGGTCATATTTTTTAGATTTTAAAAGTAATTAAAAGAATATTAAGTTCTTAAAATGTTCTATTTTGATAGGATATTTTAAAATATACATATTTAAAAATTTGAATTGCATTATATTATTATTTTTATTTATTTTTATATTAATATCATCATATTATATCAAAAATCATTGTGAATAATTCATGTTATGAATAAAAATTGTTACAAATGTATATATAGGTAATGAAATAAATCATACAAAGTTAAATTTCTATGTTAACTAATTAGTATATATTAGAAACTAGGAGGATCTAGGAGATTAGGAATCAAGCACATGAACAAAGATGAAAATGTATTAGTTGACCCCCTTAGATTGATTGAAAGAGAAATCTTAAATAGGAGAAGTTGGAAACCAGACTCTCCACAAAACAGGGATAGGTGGCAAGTAACCATCCATGAGAATAGCGTGAGGTGTCCATTGAGTTGACACATCTCCTAAACAACTAACCTCTTTGAAATAATCAAAGAGCATGCGTGGAATTCACCTAACTATGATTAAGTTAGTATAAACAACTTAGGATAAGTGTTTATACACCAACAATATATATATATATATATATATATATATATATATATATATATATATATATATATATATATATATATATCTTAAACCCATCTATTCATCTATTAATTGAGACATGGTATGTTAGGAAAACCAGTGGACTTTACATTAGAAAAATATAACTTAACAATCATGTATTGTTTGATAAACTTTATTACAGATGGTGCAGATGGAAAAATCAACCTTAGGATAAACTTCTTAGATATAAATACTTATGTGGGATTGTAGCTAAAGAGGTTGCAAGGATTGAATTGTCAAGGAAAGGTTCTATTGTCCAAAATACCATCAAGAAGGGTGCTTCTTTTGCTAAGTGAAGATTTTTTTGGTTTTTCAAATCAATTGATTACTCTATTTTAGATTGATTTGTGGGATCATCATTCTTTGATTCTCTTTACCTTCCCTTTTCTCCTCCCTTAGAGCAAGGTTTTCCTGGATGCCAGTTTTTCTAAAGTTTTATTTTCAAATGTTTGTCATTTGATGGGGTATTATTTTTTTTCTTCACTAAAATACATGTGTTGTTGGCCTATGGGGGGTGATATAGAGCATCATGATACCATTCATTCTATCTTAGTTGATAGACCTTTGTGTTCATTATAGGAGGAGGATGTTTTGGATTATGTGTATGATCATAAAATGGTTTATTGCATATTAGCTATTTCAAATGTTTTGCAACACTTCTTCGTTATTTAAAGAGGAGAAGTCCCTCTTTGCTGGGAGCAATGCGTAGGGAAGGGAAATGTTTAACTAAGTTCCTATCTTTTTATGCTTCAGCGGCAGGACACAAGGGTGCACAAACACAATGCGCCGTAGCTAAGCTTTTCTCTGTTTCTGCATTCTAACTACGACTAACTTTTATTTTATCTATCCAATACAAGCAAGATGAACAGAGCATGAGGGTAAAGGAGCGGGAATGGAATGGATCATCACTTGAATCTTGTCTCCAGAGGATATGACCGAGGCTCTGAACTCTCGGGTATACACCGGGATAAGGTTGGTACAAGCAAAAACTGGCACGGTAAACTAGATCTGAGATCTGCCAAGGAGGAGGGACTCCTGTAGTCTCCTGAGCTTAAGAAATTTTTACTAGAAACAAGAATCACGATGCCTTTTAACGAGCTTGCTAAGGAGGAGGGACTCCTATCCAAATATAGCTTGGAAGTCAATACAAGAAACATCAAACGACAACTGTCAATAACAAATATCCAAGGAGGAGGGACTCCTATCCGAGGAGGGAAATGAGACAACAAGCTATTAAACACAGGACGTAGACATAACTCAAATAAGATGATCAAAATGCAAGCACCTTCTGATATTCTTCTTCAATGCATTTATCAACGAACTCACGAACTCATCCACCCTTCAAAGTACGAAATCATCTCATGAAGAGGAACAAGGCGCTCACCTTGGCAAGAATGGGTTAAACAGCTGCAATGGCTCAATAATAGCCCAAGGCTCTTATTTATAGCTCAAAGGAGTGGGCAACCCCAAAATCTCCTTGAGTTAACAATGAGTTCTTGCCAATCAATTAGCAAGATTTATTCCTAAATAGGGGGAACAAGCAGTTAACTGGAAAGCTACTTCAGTTAACTGAAAGTCAACAAAGAGTCAATTGGAAACTACTTCAGTTGACTGAAAGCAAACTAAAGGTGAACTTAAATGTAAAGTCTCCCTCCAAAATAGACATCCACATTTAGTGGAGATCTAAGATCCACAAATCGTGGAAGTCAATTAGACATCCTTAATTAGTGGGATCTGACAATGCATGATTTAAGGAAAGTGGAGTTAAACTTGGAAAGAAGCATCAAGTTAACTCCAACTACATTTAATAGCATCTCGAGTTGACTTGGAAAGAAGCATCAAGTCAACTCAAGTCTCATGAATGCCACTTGGAGTGTGTATGGCGTCCTTCTCTGGTGCATTTATAGCTCGCCATTAATCAACAGTGTCTCAATCCATTGATTGACCTCATCAGCTTCTGGGGAGTTAATGCTCCGTAGGATGATGACGTGGCGTCGGAGCATGACCTCACCCGTTGTGAGCTGATTTCCGAAGTCAATGCATTGAGATGCTGCCTCTTCTAACTTGGTCGATAAAGCTGCTACCTTAGCCAGCTTACAACCCTCTGGATCGTCAAGAAAGGTGCTGCGGATGACATCCCTGAACTGGTTCTGTACAGTCACCAACTCGACGTATTCTCCTCCCTCACGCTGATATTCCATGCAAGGGAAAGATATTACCAACATTCTTGCGAAGTTGATAATAGTGGCAACCACCTGAATGAGCGTCGTCGTCGTATGACGAAGGTTCCTTCCAAAAACAGATGTTGCTTGTTTTCCTCAGAGTATACTGATTGATAAGCTAATTGCAAATCTGCAATTGTACTTTCGTCTTCGAGCCTCTTTTCTGCAATCTTCTGTTCTGACTGCTGGATCTCCACACGAAGTTCATGTGCTCTATCCCGTAACTGGTATAGGTTTGCCAGTATGCAACAAATTTCTCAAGTGTTTGCCGAATGTTAACAATTGCCGATGATTTTGTTCGGCGGGGTGATCTAGTAGTCCTGCCGGTAGGGCTGAGACGTTGGGTGTGCCATTATCAAGCTGGTGATGTAAGACCTCAGTTTCTGATTTTCAACCTTTAAGGCTGCCTTTTCTTTACCATCCTTAGCCATCCTTTCTTGTGTCTCACCGAAGCTATTCCGAGAAGATCCGCCTCCACCTATCGTGTAGTCTTCCCGAGATTAAGTTGAGACAAAGTTGTCCTCTACTTGAACCTCGTGTATGCTTTTTTCTACTAGTGGAGCGGCAGTCTCTATGATGATCTCACATTCTGCATTCCTTTCTAAATGAACTTGCTTCTTTAACTTCTTCGCCGACGTGTCTTGTGGGATGTGGTCGAATTCGGTAAAGTCAAGTTCATAGGAGGGTTTTTCCCTCTTCCTTCCTAGGAAACCTTCGAGCCAAATAGAATCTCGGTGAACTTCACTAGGAGGGACGTGAGGCCCTTGAATGCTAGATGTATGAGACTGTGCTGGAGTAATGTCTCTCGGTGGCGAATCCAAGTCGATGAGGACCTGTGTTCGCTGTGATACTGGTGATATGGGCGGCTCTATTTCCATAACACGCACCGTTTCTGCTGCTGCTTCTACTATTGTTGCTTCTGCCATTGGTTCAGCCACTGGTTCTTCAACAACTAATGCTGCTAGTTCCTCCGTGATAACTTCTGCTGAATCAGGGGTAGCAGTCTCTACTCTTTGTTCTGGGGCAGCAATACCCGTGATTATTTCAGGACTATGTGTGGCTTTCTCCACTGGTGTCCTCTGTGTTCTAGGTTTTGACATCCTCATCCCTTGGGGAGGATTGCACCATTGCTTTTGTCTAGGTTTCCATCTTGAAGTGGAAGGTGGTGTAGACTGAACCTGTGGCGGCTCTGTTCTGTGAGGTATCACCTTCCTTGATTTCTTGCTATCGAGATAGAGTTGGCTATTTCTAACCACTCTACTCGTTATTTCTTCTATAGATGTATCCTCTTTGGCATACCAATCCACTCTCAGGAGCGGTTGGGAGTCAACTAATCTGCAAAGAATGTGGGGAGAATGACTTCCCCTTCATCATCTGACAGGCCCTCAATGTCTGCTGACATGAAATCAGCAATCTGTGGGAGTCTGAATCTACTGTAGTTCCTTCTTCGCACTTCATACTCATCTTTACAATTCACCCAATAATCTTCCATAGAAGACTTATGTGACGAGTGTTGCTCAAGGTGTGCTGCATAGAGTCCTCTGGGATCATATGATCTTCTATCAATGAGATATTTGAGGTTGAACCTCCTTGTTTCTTGACCCATCATCTTTGCATCTGCCACGAATCCACATCTATATAGTCCCATTTCAACGGGAAAGTTAACAGCTGTCTTCCTCTTCAAGCGCAAGTGGACATGAACCTCGGACAATTGTCTCAGCAACTCCATGAAAACTACCCTATCTGAAGGGTGTCTTGGTAGCATGGCGGGGTGGCCAATGTAGCCATACACGCGTATGTAGGAGAATGTAGGAAATTGGATGAACCAATCTGCCCAATCCGCCATTGCCTCTCTGGCTGTCTGTGAAATACGCACGTGCATCTCATGGTTAAGCTCACGAACTATGTGCATGGTGAAGTGATCACTTGTCTTCTTGAAGTGTCTTTCCGCTTGAGTAAACTCAAGACGTGCAAAAACAATTTGTAATTGTTCAACCCTTGGTGCCTCCTTGTATACGCAATAGCCATGAGCACCTGTGGGGAACCTATACAAAAGGGTTCGGTGCAAGCCAAGGATGATGTGGTCTTCAAGTATCATATATTCTCCCTTTTGCGATGATGTATCACCACATAAACTCAAAAATCTTTTGAGACCACCAGTTCTCTCCTCCCCTTTTTTAGAGTCTGTTATGCGTACAGGACCTTTTCTTCAACAAGCAACACTCAAAGCCTTTTAGTCTTTTTCGGCCATTATCTTTTAGTTTGACACATGTCTTGCTAGTCATCTCACAGCTGTCAACCTGCCCAAGGTGCCTGAAAAAACTGTGTGCCTTTCAAAAATCCTGACCTCCCAAGAAAAAAATTCCAACCATGCCATCTGATGCTCTATTTCTCTCTGGAGGGTTGTACAAGCGATTCCACCTTTAAACTGGTACGCGTTAAAATTTGATGGCTGTTGCACTTTTGCAATATTTTTCTTCTTCTGGATTCTGCAATTTGACTATGGCCCTAAGGAAGATCAAATTTGAGTTAATGGATCTTGTTAATTTGTGAAATGATTCACCCCCTCATCCTTGTTCTAAAAATAGTATAGTTGCACTTCCTTGCATGAATCCGTTGACGAAATGCTTGCCCTTTTACCCTGATTCGGAAGAAATTATTCTACAAGCTGATGAATCAAAGCTAGCCTTAAGTATGCCAAATATATACGTGGCCAAGGAATGCTGAACAACCTCTAAGAATTTGGTTTGACTTTTTCGGAAAAGTCCCCCAATAGGTTCATAAAAGCCTTTTTTGACTTGATTTGTACTTGATCTGTACAGATGATAATCTGATATTTCAATTGATCCGATGTAGCCCCTGTTTTTTGAGAATTAACAAGAACCTAGGAGAAAGAAGAGAGGAAAAGATAGACTGATCCTTAGGACCAAGATGATCTTAAAAAAAGATGGTCTGGTCCAATCCTCAAAAATAGCAACCCTTTCCTGCTTCAGATCTGCAATAAAAATGAAGAACGGACGAAAACCTTTCAGATCTTCAATGGCGTCCTTTGAGAGCTTTGTGGCTATTTTTTGTCTTTCAAACTACAATGAAATAATGAAATGGATGCCTTCACCTTGAATATATATGTTTGGGCTTCTTATCCACAAAAGGGGAGGACCCACAAGCTCAAAAGGTGATTTGAGTTTGATCTGAAGTTAAAAAGGGATTTCCACCAATTGTGGCCGTTTTAGCCAACTTTAACACAAAAAGCTTTTGACTTTAGTCAACAAATGATCTTTGACCTTTTTTAGGCATCCCTTTTCATATTTTGCAAGTTTTTTGGTATTTTCTCTCCTGAAAACCCCCTGTTTGATCCTGAATCTGGCGTTGTCTGTTGATCTTGAGACGTCACAGACACATTCACTGTGGAGCATAATCCATACTAGAAAGAACTGCCTCGGAGACTGAGAATGAGTGAAGACCTTAGTTTTGCCAAGGTCTTTCCTGGTAGAGTTGATCGGAAGATGGACTCATCAAGAAAATGAATGGATCTCAAATCCAAAGACTCCAATTGACTTGCAGTTGTAGGTTTAAGTTTTTAGGGAGAAGGTCATTTCATAGCATAAGAATGTCTTTTTCTTGCAACACCTGTGATCCTGATAAGAGCAGATGAGATCTGGATGAAACTTGAGAATTGATGGGTTTGACCTTCAAATGGGCGCTTTCAATATCTAGATCAGGACCCCAATCAAACAAAATGGTTGTAGGCTGGAGCTCAGTGGTAGGCAATTCATTCCTAAGTTTGACCCTATTCTCTGACGATATTGATAACAAGTGTTGGCCTTAAACAATGATAGAATTCACTGCCTTTAAAAAACATAACAGAGATCTAAACACCTAACTTGAAAGTATTTACAAATGTACTCACCCCATCCCCGAAGGGACGAAATGCTTCAAGTACTGCCCGCTGTAAGGCAGTGGAAAGAGCCTTCCGTCTGAATGTGAGAGAATATAGGAATTCTCTCCTGCAAGATTATGAATCAGGAACGGCCCCAGCCAAAGGGAGTCGAATTTTCCGTGCATTCCCTTTGGTTCGTGTCTCTTGTCCCATAACAGGACTTTATCTCCAATCTCAAAGTCCCGTTGCCGAGCCTTCTTGTCGAAGATCCTCTTCACTCGCTCTTGATGCTGAGTGATCCTATCAACTATCTCCACCCTTTCTTCTTGAAGTTTCATTAGGCACAAGATACGTTTCTCGATAGGATCTTTGAATTCCTCATCTTCTATTGTGGATGCCAGCTGTAAAGCGGACAACTCTAGAGTGATGGGTAACGCAGCTTCAGTGCCATATAGGATTATGAAAGGTGAAGTGCCGATAGCTCTTTTGGGCGTGATTCTGTCAGCCCAAAGAGCATCGTACAATTTTGTGTGCCAAGCCCGTTGATTGGAATCAACCATCTTGCGCACTATTGTGACTATGTTCTTATTTGACGATTCGGCTTGTCCATTACCTTGTGGATAGTAATCTGAAGAATGGGACAAGGTGATGCCGTAGTCAAAACAAAATTCTATCAACTCCTCTGACGAGAAGCTTGTAGCGTTGTCAGCCACGATCTTTTTGGGTACTCCGAAGCGTGTAATGATGTTCTCTTTGAGGAAGTTGCACACCACCTCGGAAGTAGCCTGCTTTACAGGAATTGCCTCAACCCACTTAGTAAAATAGTCTGTCGCTGTGAGGACGTAGACATGTCCTTTGCTAGAATGAGGGTTGATAGGTCCCACAAAGTCTATGCCCCATTGCTGGAATGGAGCATCTATCACCACCGGCCTGAGTGGAAGGTTTGACAGCTTAAGTTTACCAACAAATTGTTGGCACAATGTGCATCTGTGCACCCAGTCATATGCGTCGCGGAACAAAGTCGGCCAAAAGAATGATGCCTGCAAGATCTTGAATGCGGTAACCCTTGATGAGAAGTGACCCCCGCATGCTTGATTGTGGAATGCCTCAATCAATCATCTTTGTTGATCTTTGGTGACGCATAGTAGGAACGTTCCATCAAGCCCACGCTTGTAAAGAACATTTCCTCCAAGCACATAGCTTTGTGCTTGTAATTTTAAAGTTCTTCTCTGCTGCTTATCCAAGTGTGTTGGAAATTCCCCATAGGTTAGGTAGTACCATAATTTTGTGTACCACTCTTGAGCAGATTCAACTAGTAAGACCATTGAGGTCTTCTTCCATTTCTGTTCCTGGGATTCCATCTTCAGCTTGATGTTTTAAATCACCATCTTCTGCCAGGAGTTGACATAGGCCTCTCCCGCGAACAAGCTTGGTAGGCTTGATATCCAAGTCGTATTCTTGGACTCTTGCAATCCAGTTGCCTCTTTTGGTGCCCATTTCTTGTTGAGTGAGGACACTCTTGACCGCGGGGTCTGTAACATACACAGTGGTGTGAGAGTTTAGGATGTAGAATCTGAAATTCTTAACAGCCCTCACCACGGCATATGCGTTTTTCTCTATTTGGGAGTACCGAGATTCACTATTCTTGAAGCTGCTGCTCATGAAAGCGATAGGTGACTCGGACTCTTCATTCAACTTCTGAGTCAGTATGGCGGAGAGAGTATGTTCCGACGCGTAACAATAAAGAATGAATTCTTTATTGAAATCGGGTCGAACCAACACTGGTGCTTTACTGATGGCCTCCTTTATTTTCTCGAATGCCTTCCTTCCTTCATCGGTCCATTTGAAAATAGTTGTTTTCTTCATCATTGCCGAGATGTCTTTGGTCAGCTCCGAGAAGTCAGGTACAAATCTTCGTATAAATTTGACTTTGCCGAAGAAAGAATGTACCCCAGTTTTATTGGTAGGGAGAGCCAGATCCTTGATTGCATCTACCCGATTAGGGTCTATCCTAGTCCCTTCTTTAGAGACGATGTGACCAAGCAATTTGCCTTTTGTCATTGCGAAGATAGACTTTTTCGGATTCAGTGATATGTGATGGGACCTGCATCTCTCAAACACTTTCACTAAGTGTTGAAAATGATCTTGCCACTTTTTTGAGAAAGCGGTAAGGTCGTCAAGATAGACGACAATCAATTTGTCTTTTAAGTCGTTAAACGCCAAGTCCATGGCTCGTTGAAAGGTAGCACCGGCGTTGATGAGGCCGAAGGGCATCCTCTCGTAGGTGAACGTTCCCCATGGAGTGGTGAACGCTGTTTTGAGTTGATCTTCTTCGGCCACTGCAATTTGATTGTACCCCGAAAATCCGTCAAGTAATGACAGCATCTCCGAACCGGTTACTGTTTGCAATGTGTGTTCCATGATGGGTAAAGGATAGTTATCTTTTAGTGATGACTGGTTCAGGTTCCTGAAGTCTACACAAATCTGGATTTCTCCACTCTTCTTGCGTACAGGAACGATGTTGGACACCCAGGTGGAATAGTGGATTGGATATATGATCTTAGCATCCACCATCTTTTTCACCTCCGCGTAGATTGTATCTTGGATACGCGGGTTATAGTGTCTCTGCTTCTGCTTGAAAGGCTTGATGTCAGACTTTAGTGGAATTGTATGGGACAATTCCTTTGGCTTGAATGCTTTCAATTCTTCATAGGACCATGCAAGGACGTCTCGATATTGCTTGAATAGAGATATGAAATTGTCGCTTTCTTCCACAGTGCAACATTTGCCTAAGTCGACAAGCTGAGGCTTATCTTCTGTACCAATGTTGACTTGTTGGTAGTCGGCTGACGTCTTGTCATTAGAATTCCTTTGATCCTGAACACATCTGTCGTGTCTATCAAAGATATCCTCCAAGGAAACTAGACCTTTGGGGATATTATTGCCCTTTAATTGGATGACGCCAGATTCTGTGACTTCGGAATTCTCTGCCATATATTCCTTGGAGGGAGAAGCACTACCTTCAAAGAATAGTTCTTGATAATTGTCATCCATGCGAAAGAACTCTTGAATGTCTTTATCATTAGTAAAGACCTGCCAATTGTCACAGTTGTCAGGGATGGCTGGCCTGTAAATGAGCTCGACAGCAAAGATATTCTGACGAAAGTCAGAATGAGGCATGAAAAGAGTTGCTGATACCGCAAGGGAATCCACTCTGCTATTCCGCTCACGTGGTATGTACTCGATGTTGAATGCTTCGAACCAGTCGATTGCATTCCACACCCTTTGTCGGTAAGAAGAAAGACGACTTCTTCTTACTTGATACAGCCCTCTGACCTGTTGGACGATCAGCTCTGCATCACCTTCGACTTGAAGGTATTTTATACCCATATCTCTTGCCTTTTTGAGGCCAAGTATGAGCGCCTCGTATTCTGCGGTATTGTTTGTGTTATCAAACTGCAAGCGATAAGCAAATGGGTACAGTGTTCCTTCGGGAGAGGTAATGACAACTCCCGCTCCCGATCCTGCTGTTGAGCAATTGCCGTCGAACTGCATATTCCACATTCTTGCATCTTGATTCAACGTTTGCGTGGTAAGTGCAAGATTTTCATCTTCTTTAGTTACTTCTGACAGCATGGCATACGTGCCAGGACCCGTGTTTTGATGTAGCACTTGTGCTTGTGGGTCTTGAGATTTCACCACCGTGAATGTTGACTTAGCCTCAGGTTCCAACTTGAAAGTGCCCTTTTTCAATGGGATTGTCGCGTATGACCAATCCAGTTGAATCTCGCCTCTGAGATCTTTGCAAAAGCTTCTGCTTAGGAGCATTCCATAACTGATTGGGATGTCAGCTATGAGAATGGTCATCATGATCTTCTTTTCTGGGCAAGATGCCAATCTTGCTTGAGCATCCTTCAGCTGACCTACCAATGGCACAGGTTTTGATTCAAGTGAGTAACACTTTTCTTTGGTTTTCGTGCATGATAGCCCTAAAGCATTCATGATTTGTAAAGGCATGACATTGTCAGATGCCCCTGAATCAATTATACAATTGCTAAGCTTATATCCTCCCATATACAAAGATATGTAAAAAGGTTTTGGCTTTTCTCCCGCTGGCACGGAAGATGCTAGCAATGTGGGCTGTATGACGATTGGCTTCTGAATCACCTTAAGAATCTGATCCATTTGATCGGGATGATCCTGGAGATACTCCAGTTGTGAAATTTGTACCTTCGTCTTCATCATGGATGTCACTATGTCAAAATTCGTTGAAGACGGTTCTTGAGGAACTGGTGTGACGTACTCATGTGTAGCCTTGGGATTAGAAGTGGAAGCTTCTTTTCCCTTTTCATTGGACTGCCATCTTTCGTCTTCTTCTTTCTGTGCTTTGAAATGCTGAGCACGTGTAAACACGGGTGTTGACAGGTTCTCGTGATTGACAACAAGATTGTACTGACGGTAGTCTTCTTCTTCTTGATTTACGGGTTCGTTGTGAAAGTATCCCGTTGCGGAGTCGCCATCGAAATTGTCCATTTGAGGTGGAGCAACGTTTGAATTTGAAGGTAGTGTATTGGAGCTTGGAACTGCATCTCCGGCATATCCCATTATCTGATTCATCCTCTGATTCTCAGGACACGAAGATCCAGTGTGTTCATCTGAATCATGGAAACAACAGAACACGTTGGATTTCTCAGGTTCTGCTTGTCTAGGTGGTCCTGAAAACTTCGGCTTGAAGTTGTTAAATGATTGGAAATTATTTTTCTTCGGCTGATAAGGCTGTTGAGGCTGGTACTGTTGTTGAGGCTGGTACTACTATTTTTGATATGGTGGTGGTATGGGCATTGCTTACTGCCCTTGGTTGGGTGACTGTCTTTTGAGGATGGTCACCTCGTTTGCTACCTTTTGTAGCAACAGATCTGCTAATGCTTGGACCAGCGGTCTGATGGCATCATTCTTCATCTTCCCTGTAGTGATCATGTGATCCTCAAGTTCGATAGCCTTCTCTTGAGCTACCAACAAGTCTTCTTCATGACTGCCTTTTATGAAAAAGGCTATCTCTGAGGGTAGGGCGTTAATGAAGCTGCTCATCAGGATCTCGTCGGATGGATTCATTGTGTGGGAAAGTCGTGTAACAAGGCGGTTAAACCTTGCTACGAACTCCCTCATTGGTTCTGTGGACTCCATCTTTGAGTTAGATAAACGGGCAAATAGTTGATGACTGTCTTCAGCAGGTTTGAATCTGGCCAAAAACTTTTCGCTCATGTCTTCCCAGTTTGTGATAATCCCTGGTCGCAAATGATTGAACCAGTCAGCTGCATTTGCTTCAAGAGTCTTGACAAAGAGTCGAACGACAATATCTTCATGTGGCACAGACAGAACGGAATAGGCCACTGTGAATGCTGAGAGATGTTCATCGGGATGTTTAGTCCCGTCGCCATAGAATCTTGGGAAATGCTTCCATGATCCCTTGGGAAGTTCATGATTGCCTTGTAAGGCCAATGGACCTATGTTATTACCCCATGGAAGTGGGGCAACACGTCTGGCAACAACTCTTGCATTTCGGCCATTGCCGAAAAGATTGTTGATATAGTGGCCATTGCCATTGTTGCCATTGCCATTGCCGTTATTATGGCCAATGACGTTATGAATGTTAACGTTGTCAACCATTGCTTGAGCAGGAGGTTCTTGCTGAGGTTCTTCTAGAAATTTCTCTCGAACCTCTTGAAAGATCTGCTCTGTGTCGGATGCTTCTCCAACTTCTTCTTGGAAAAGAGGATTGGCGTTTAAATTAGCACCTCTGGAGTGCTGATTGTAAACGTTCAGCTATTTCAAATGTTTTGCAACACTTCTTCGTTATTTAAAGAGGAGAAGTCCCTCTCTGCTGGGAGCAATGCGTAGGGAAGGGAAATGTTTAACTAAGTTCCTATCTTTTTATGCTTCAGCGGCAGGACACAAGGGTGCACAAACACAATGTGCCGTAGCTAAGCTTTTCTCTGGTTTTTGCAGATCTTAACTACGACTAACTAGCTTCTATCTATCCAATACCTTCAAGATGAACAGAGCATGAGGGTAAAGGAGTGGGAATGGGATGGTTGGATCACTTGAATTCACCGTCTCCAGAGGATATGACCGAGGCTCTGAACTCTCGGGTATACACCGGGATAAGGTTGGTACAAGCAAACACTCTACACGGTAAACTAGATCTGAGATCTGCCAAGGAGGAGGGACTCCTATCCGAGGTATGAGCTTTAAGAAATAGTTTACTAGAAACAACAAAAATCACGATGCCTTGGCCAACGAGCTTGCTAAGGAGGAGGGACTCCTAGCCGAAGTATAGCTTGGAAGTCAACACATTAAACAACATCAAACGACAACTGTCAATAACAAATATCCAAGGAGGAGGGACTCCTATCCGAGGAGGGAAATGAGACAACAAGCTATTAAACACAGGACGTAGACATAACTCAAATAAGATGATCAAAATGCAAGCGCCTTCTGATATTCTTCTTCAATGCTTTATCAACGAACTACAAAAGTTGGGAAAGCAAAGGCACGAAATCATGCACAATTACAATCATCCAACGAACTCTCATCCAAGAGTGAACAAATATTCGCTTTCAACGTGTTGGCAACAATGGCGCAGCAATTTTGCATAGCAAGTAAAGGTTAAACAAATAATGAGCCCAAGGCTCTTATTTATAGGACTCAAAGGAGTGGGCAGCCCCAAAATCTCCTTGAGTTAACAATGAGTTCTTGCCAATCAATTAGCAAGATTTATTCCTAAATAGGGGGAACAAGCAGTTAACTGGAAAGCTACTTCAGTTAACTGAAAGTCAACAAAGAGTCAATTGGAAACTACTTCAGTTGACTGAAAGCAAACTAAAGGTGAACTTAAATGTAAAGTCTCCCTCCAAAATAGACATCCACATTTAGTGGAGATCTAAGATCCACAAATCGTGGAAGTCAATTAGACATCCTTAATTAGTGGGATCTGACAATGCATGATTTAAGGAAAGTGGAGTTAAACTTGGAAAGAAGCATCAAGTTAACTCCAACTACATTTAATAGCATCTTGAGTTGACTTGGAAAGAAGCATCAAGTCAACTCAAGTCTCATGAATGCCACTTGGAGTGTGTATGGCGTCCTTCTCTGGTGCATTTATAGCTCGCCATTAATCAACAGTGTTTCAATCCATTGATTGACCTCATCAGCTTCTGGGGAGTTAATGCTCTGTAGGATGATGACGTGGCGTCGGAGCATGACCTCACCCGTTGTGAGCTGATTTCCGAAGTCAATGCATTGAGATGCTGCCTCTTCTAACTTGGTCGATAAAGCTGCTACCTTAGCCAGCTTACAACTCTCTGGATCGTCAAGAAAGGTGCTGCGGATGACATCCCTGAACTGGTTCTGTACAGTCACCAACTCGACGTATTCTCCTCCCTCACGCTGATATTCCATGCAAGGGAAAGATATTACCAACATTCTTGCGAAGTTGATAATAGTGGCAACCACCCTTCTATAATCAATCATCTCTACTGAATGAGCGTCGTAGGCTTTCACCTTGTACGCCAATTGTTCCTTCCAAGAAAAAAGATGTTGCTTGTTTTCCTCAGAGTATACTGATTGATATGCTAATTGCAAATCTGCAATTGTACTTTCGTCTTCAAGCCTCTTTTCTGCAATCCTTTGTTCCGACTACTGGATCTCCACACGAAGTTCATGTGCTCTATCCCGTAACTGGTATAGGTTTGCCAGTACGCATCTACCCTTGAGAACAAACTCTTCCACCTGATTTCTCAAGTGTTTGCCGAATGTTGACAATTGCCGATGATTTTGTTCGGCGGGGAGATCTAGTAGTCCTGCCGGTAGGGCTGAGACGTTGGGTGTGCCATGTATCAAGCTGGTGATGTAAGACCTCAGTTTCTGATTTTCAGCCTTTAAGGCTACCTTTTCTTTACCATCCTTAGCCATCCTTTCTTGTGCACTCACCGAAGCTATTCCGAGAAGATCCGCCTCCACCTGTCGTGTAGTCTTCCCGAGATTAAGTTGAGACAAAGTGTAGTCCTCTACTTGAACCTCATGTATGCTTTTTTCTACTGGTGGAGCGGTAGTCTCTATGATGATCTCACATTCTGCATTCCTTTTTATGTGAACTTGCTTCTTTAACTTCTTCGCCGACGTCTTGTGGGACGTGGTCGAATTCGGTAAAGTCAAGTTCATAGGAGGGTTTTTCCCTCTTCCTTCCTAGGAAACCTTCGAGCCAAATAGAATCTTGGTGAACTTCACTAGGAGGGACGTGAGGCCCTTGAATGCTAGATGTGTGAGACTATGCTGGAGCAATGTTCTTGGCTTAATCCAAGTCGATGAGGACTCGTGGTTCGTGGATAATCGTGATGTCATGCCTCGCTTCCATAACAGTAACTGCTTCGGCCGGCCGCTTTTCACTGGCATACCGGCCATCGTCTACCCATCGGGTTCTTCAACAACCAATGGGTTCTCCCTGCGGATAACTCTCACTAACTGTGGGTAGCGCCTCTACTCTGCTCGGGGCAGCAATACCCGTGATTATTTCAGGACTATGTGTGGCTTTCTCCACTAGTGTCCTCTGTGTTCTAGGTTTTGACATCCTCATCCCTCGGGGAGGATTGCACCATTGCTTTTGTCTAGGTTTCCTTCTTGAAGTGGAAGGTGGTGTAGACTGAACCTGTGGCGGCTCTGTTCTGTGAGGTATCACCTTCCTTGATTTCTTGCTGTCGAGATAGAGTTGGCTATTTCTAACCACTCTACTCATTCTTTCTTCTATAGATGGTATCCTCTTTGCATACCAATCCACTCGAGCTGCTAAGTCAACTAAGAATGTGGGAGAATGACTTCCTTCATCATCCCCGATGCTCCTCAATGTCTCCAATGACATGGAAATCAAAGAATCATGGGAATCAATCAAGTAGTTCCTTCTTCGCACTTCATACTCGTCTTTACAATTCACCCAATGATCTTCCATAGAAGACTTATGTGACGAGTGTTGCTCAAGGTGTGCTGCATAGAGTCCTCTGGGATCATAGGATCTTCTATCAATGAGATATTTGAGGTTAACCCTCCTTGTTTCTTGACCCATCATCTTTGCATCTGCCGCGGATTCACATCTATATAGTCCCATTTCAACGGGAAAGTTAACAGCTGTCTTCCTCTTCAAGCGCAAGTGGACATGAACTTCGGACAACTGTCTCAGGAACTCCATGAAAACTACCCTATCGGAAGGGTGTCTTGGTAGCATGGCGGGGTGGCCAATGTAGCCATACACGCGTATGTAGGAGAATGTAGGAAATTGGATAAACCAATCTGCCCAATCCGCCATTGCCTCTCTGGCTGTCTGTGAAATACGCACGTGCATCTCATGGTTAAGCTCACGAACTATGTGCATGGTGAAGTGATCACTTGTCTTCTTGAAGTGTCTTTCTGCTTGAGTAAACTCAAGGCGTGTGAAAAACTCGTGAACCTTCTGCACACCTAAGGTTCCTACATTGTTCAATAACCTGAAATCGCCTTGGAAGGCTATCAAGTATACCAGGTAGGAGCACATGTGGAACCTATGAGCTTCCAGATACCCAGTGATTTGTCGGTGGAGTGTGTCACTGATCAAAGTGGCCCAGTCATAGTATTCCCTCCTACCAATGATTTTAGCGATGACATAGTACATCCATGGCTGGAATTGACGACCATCTTCTTCTCCAGTGACTCTGTTGAGTAGAGTGATTAACACTGTGTACTCGTCTTTACATTCTCCTCGCCCCAACAACTTAGGCAAGCTTGCCTTTGTCACTTTTAGCCATTTTTCGGCCATTATCCTTTGACATTTGTCCTTGGCTGTCACAAAAGCTTTCTCACATTCCGTCAATGATATGACTTTGCTGTTAGGATGTGAGGGAATATCAAAACATCTTTCGATATCCTAAGGATTTAAACTGCAAACAATTCTTCCATCTGCTGCTCTGATTTCTCTGGTGGTAGGGTTGTAATGCTTGATACAAGCGATTACGAGCTCTACGCCTTGTAGTGTGATGGGAATTGATGCGGCTTGCAGCAATCCGGATTCTTCGATATTCTGCAATGTTATTTGAGTCATGCCTTCTAACTGCTCCAAATCGACCACTGGATTTACTTGGTGTAGATTTGTGTCAACTATTTTCAGGTAATCATGGAGTAAGACCGTCTTGGTCTCGTATTGCACCTGGGAGTACTGCATCCTGAAAAACATGAAGATTGACCGTAAGCTTGACCTAGTTCAGATGATTTTCGGAAACCCTTAAAAATAGCGCCCTACCAAGAAGTATTTTTTCGGAAGAAATCTGGCACATGGGTTTTGTTCGTGCTTCATGCTGAACAAACCCAGTTCCTCAGAATTTGGATTCTGAAACTTTTTCGAAAAAACCCCCAAAAATAGGGGCAGCAAGTTTGCTGATTTTGTAAAATTTGTTGAGATGGGTTTCTCTGGAAAATGATGCTGAATCTACCCAGTTGATCTGATCTGATGTAGCCTATTGCTTTTTCTGTCAGATGCAAGAAAACCTAAGAGAAGAAGAGAGGAAAAAGACAGAAGATGGATTGGAAGTTTTATCTGATCTTCTTGAAAAAATCTGTCTCTGGTCCAATCCTCAAAAATAGCAACCCTTTCCTGCTTCAGATCTGCAATAAAAATGAAGAACAGACGAAAACCTCTTTCAGATCTTCAATGGCGTCCTTTGAGAGCTTTGTGGCTATTTTTTGTCTTTCAACCTGCAATGAAATAATGAAATGGACGCCTTCACCTTGAATATATATGTTTGGGCTTCAGATCCACAAATTTGGGGACCTAACACAAGTTCAAAAGGTGATTTTAGTTTGATCTGAAGTTAAAAAGGTGATTTCCACCAATCATGGAGTGTTTTAGCCAACTTTAACTCAAAAAGCTTTTGACTTTAGTCAACAAATGACCTTTGACCTTTTTTAGGCGTCCCTTTTCATATTTTGCAAGTTTTTTGGTATTTTCTCTCCTGAAAACCCCCTGTTTGATCCTGAATCTGGCGTTGTCTGTTGATCTTGAGACGTCACAGACACATTCACTGCGGAGCATAATCCATACTCGAAAGAAGTGCCTGGGAGACTGAATGATAAAAAGCTGAGTTAAGGGCTCCAAAAGACTGGGCGCCTTTCCCAAGAAAGGGCGCTTTTGCCAATGCCTTAGTGATTTTTCAGTCTTCGTTATTTAGCTTATTTGAAATGACCTCTCTTGCCTTGAACTGGATTTCTCGTTGATCGGAGAGTCAGATGTTTCCACATGACGTTTCATCAGGTACCCAGCTCTGTTCTGCTAAGAATGACTATCTTCGGGAAATCTGGATCTCAAATTAGGGTTCCTTTATCCGAGGGTGCCCCTCCTTGAAAAGGGCGCTTTTGCCTTTTAGCTTGATTATTTTCGTCTGACAAGTTGCCTACTTTGATCCAGATTATCCGTTGACTGCTCTGTCAGGTATTGATGCTTGCAGTTGCGTTTCCGAGATTTACTTGAGCTGAGAAGGTCATCAAAGGAAGCCTTTTGTCATTGGTCAGCATCTGGAAGTCCAAAAGAAAGGGCACCTTTCTTTAAGAAAGGCTCTTTTTCTTGCAACTTTGTCGTTTACCTGTGATTTCCTGATAATTCCTTAACTGCCTCTTTTTGCTTTGTCAGCAGCTGCTTATGATCCATCCATCAGATGATCTGGATGTTTGTTTCACTGTTGAGCTAGCAACCAAATGTTGAGAATGACTGCTTCGGATGATCTTACTGACTTTGTTTGACCTTCAAAGACCATGGGCGCCCCTGCTTGAAGAAGGCGCCTTTTCAACATGTGAGCAATCTCCCCTTCGTAACATCTCCAGAGTTAGTCAAATTTTGACCTTTTTCGTTTTCAGGAATCTCCTTCGTCAAACAGTATCTTTTTCGACCTTTTCTGCCATGGTTGTATCGTTGAATATTTTGAAGCTTAGCTTTCAGCGCCTGGTACTGGCCAATCTGCCATAAATGGCTGTGGAGCTCCTAACTTCGTTCCTGAAAAAGAGAAATAGACCCACCAGAGTAAAACGTGTCTTTTGGTGATTCTGACTTGACCAATGTGATCGTGAAGCCCTTTAAGCCTATCAAAATCATTTTCGATCATTTCTGGGAAGGTCCTATTTTCGGGGGATTTCCCTGAAAATAGGGGAAAAAACCCTAATTTTCAATTTTTCAGAATTTTGTACATGTGTTCCTAGACAGAAACCCACCAAGATTCTATGATTGGTTTGACCTAAAACAGACCTTTCATGGCATTTTAACAAGATTTAGCTCAATTTACACAGAATGCCAAAAAATTTATTTGGGGTACAACATAGGCTCCGTCTGGTGACCATGTCGGATACCTACGGCATAGGAGAACCGAGAATCTCAAGTTTCGTAGACCAGTATATATAATCAGTTGGGTAACGGAGTCAGGACTTTGGTTCCATACATTCCTAAAAATAGAGTTCACCTTATTTATTGGGTTCCCCCAATTTATTCACCTACGACAAAACATCTAAGAAATCACCTAAAACACGACAATACTTCACTGAACGGGGAAAAACATAACAACATAATGTTAAAGCAAGGAAAAGTATTTACAATATGTACTCACCCCATCCCCGAAGGGACGAAATGCTTCAAGTACTACCCGCTGTAAGGTAGTGGAAAGAGCCTTCCGTTTGAATGTGAGAGAATATAGGAATTCTCTCCTGCAAGATTATGAATCAGGAACGGCCCCAGCCAAAGGGAGTCAAATTTTCCGTGCATTCCCTTTGGTTCGTGTCTCTTGTCCCATAACAAGACTTTATCTCCAATCTCAAAGTCCCGTTGCCGAGCCTTCTTGTCGAAGATCCTCTTCACTCGCTCTTGATGCTGAGTGATCCTATCAACTATCTCCACCCTTTCTTCTTGAAGTTTCATTAGGCACAAGATACGTTTCTCGATAGGATCTTTGAATTCCTCATCTTCTATTGTGGATGCCAGTTGTAAAGCGGAAAACTCTAGAGTGATGGGTAACGCAGCTTCAGTGCCATATAGGATTATGAAAGGTGAAGTGCCGATAGCTCTTTTGGGCGTGATTCTGTTAGCCCAAAGAGCATCATACAATTTCGTGTGCCAAGCCCGTTGATTGGAATCAACCATCTTGCGCACTATTGTGACTATGTTTTTATTTGATGATTCGGCTTGTCCATTACCTTGTGGATAGTAATCTGAAGAATGGGACAAGGTGATGCCGTAGTCAAAACAAAATTCTATCAACTCCTCTAATGAGAACCTTGTAGCATTGTCAGCCACGATCTTTTTGGGTACTCTGAAGCGTGTAATGATGTTCTCTTTGAGGAAGTTGCACACCACCTCAGAAGTAGCCTGCTTTACAGGAATTGCCTCAACCCACTTAGTAAAATAGTCTGTCGCTGTGAGGACGTAGACATGTCCTTTGCTTGAATGAGGGTTGATAGGTCCCACAAAGTCTATGCCCCATTGCTGGAATGGAGCATCTATCACCACCGGCCTGAGTGGAAGGTTTGACAGCTTAAGTTTACCAACAAATTGTTGGCACAATGTGCATCTGTGCACCCAGTCATATGCGTCGCGGAACAAAGTCGGCCAAAAGAATGATGCCCGCAAGATCTTGAATGCGGTGACCCTTGATGAGAAGTGACCCATGCATGCTTGATTGTGGAATGCCTCAATCAATCGTCTTTGTTGATCTTTGGTGACACATAGTAGGAACGTTCCATCAAGCCCATACTTGTAAAGAACATTTCCTCCAAGCACATAGCTTTGTGCTTGTAATTTTAAAGTTCTTCTCTGCTGCTTATCCAAGTGTGTTGGACATTCCCCGTAGGTTAGGTAGTACCATAATTCTGTGTACCACTCTTGAGCAGATTCAACTAGTAAGACCATTGGGAGGTCTTCTTCCATTTCTGTTCCTAGGATTCCATCTTCAGCTTGATGTTTTAAATCACCATCTTCTGCCAGGAGTTGACATAGACCTCTCCCGCGAATGAGCTTGGTAGGCTTGATATCCAAGTCGTATTCTTGGACTCTTGCAATCTAGTTGCCTCTTTTGGTGCCCATTTCTTATTGAGTGAGGACACTCTTGACCGCGGGGTCTGTAACATACACAGTGGTGTGACAGTTTAGGATGTAGAATCTGAAATTCTTAACAGCCCTCACCACGGCATATGCGTTTTTCTCTATTTGGGAGTACCGAGATTCACTATTCTTGAAGCTGCTGCTCATGAAAGCGATAGGTGACTCAGACTCTTCATTCAACTTCTGAGTCAGTATGGCAGAGAGAGTATGTTCCGACGCGTAACAATAAAGAATGAATTCTTTATTGAAATCCGGTCGAACCAACACTGGTGCTTTACTGATGGCCTCCTTTATTTTCTCGAATGCCTTCCTTCCTTCATCGGTCCATTTGAAAACAGTTGTTTTCTTCATCATTGCCGAGATGTATTTGGTCAGCTCTGAGAAGTCAGGTAAAAATCTTCTTATAAAATTGACTTTTCCGAAGAAAGAATGTACCCCAGTTTTATTGGTAGGGAGAGCCAGATCCTTGATTGCATCTACCCGATTAGGGTCTATCCTAGTCCCTTCTTTAGAGACAATGTGACCAAGCAATTTTCCTTCTGTCACTACGAAGATAGACTTTTTCGGATTAAGTGATATGTGATGGGACCTGCATCTCTCAAACACTTTCACTAAGTGTTGAAAATGATCTTGCCGCTTTTTTGAGAAAGCGGTAAGGTCGTCAAGATAGACGACAATCAATTTGTCTTTTAAGTCGCCAAACGCCAAGTCCATGGCTCGTTGAAAGGTAGCACCAGCGTTGATGAGGCCGAAGGGCATCCTCTCGTAGGCGAACGTTCCCATGGAGTGGTGAACGCTATTTTGAGTTGATCTTCTTCAGCCACTGCAATTTGATTGTACCCCAAAAATCCGTCAAGTAATGATAGCATCTCCGAACCGGTTACTGTTTGCAATGTGTGTTCCATGATGGGTAAAGGATAGTTATCTTTTAGTGACGACTGGTTTAGGTTCCTGAAGTCTACACAAATCTGTATTTCTCCGCTCTTCTTGCGTACAGGAATGATGTTGGACACCCAGGTGGAATAGTGGATCGAATATATGATATTAGCATCCACCATCTTTTTCACCTCCGCGTAGATTGTATCTTGGATACGCGGGTTATAGTGTCTCTGCTTCTGCTTGAAAGGCTTGATGTCAGACTTTAGTGGAATTGTATGGGACAATTCCTTTGGCTTGAATGCTTTCAGGTCTTCATAGGACCATGCAAAGACGTCTCGATATTGCTTGAATAGAGATATGAAATTGTCGCTTTCTTCCACAGTGCAACATTTGCCTAGGTTGACAAGCCGAGGCTTATCTTCCGTACCAATGTTGACTTGTTGGTAGTCGGCTGACGTCTTGTCATTAGAATTCCTTTGATCCTGAACACGTCTGTCGTGTCTATCAAAAATATCCTCCAAGGATACTAGACCTTTGGGGATATTATTGCCCTTTAGTTGGATGACGCCAGATTCCGTGACTTCGGAATTCTCCGCCATATATTCCTTGGAGGGAGAAGCACTACCTTCAAAGAATAGTTCTTGATAATTGTCATCCATGCGGAGAAATTCTTGAATGTCTTTATCATTAGTAAAGACCTGCCAATTGTCACAGTTGTCGGGGATGGCTGGCCTGTAAATGAGCTCGACAGCAAAGATATTCTGACGAAAGTCAGAATGAGGCATGAAAAGAGCTGCTGATACCGCAAGGGAATCCGCTCTGCTATTCCGCTCACGTGGTATGTACTCGATGTTGAATGCTTCGAACCAGTCGATTGCATTCCACACCCTTTGTCGGTAAGAAGAAAGACGACTTCTTCTTACTTGATACAGCCCTCTGACCTGTTGAACGATCAGCTCTGCATCACCTTCGACTTGAAGGTATTTTATACCCATATCTCTTGCCTTTTTGAGGCCAAGTATGAGCGCCTCGTATTCTGCGGTATTGTTTGTGTTATCAAACTGCAAGCGATAAGCAAATGGGTACAGTGTTCCTTCGGGAGAGGAAATGACAACTCCTGCTCCCGATCCTGCTGTTGAGCAACTACCGTCGAATTGCATATTCCACATTCTTGAATCTTGATTCAATGTTTGTGTGGCAAGTGCAAGACTTTCATCTTCTTTAGTTACTTCTGCCAGCATGGCATACGTGCCAGGACCTGTGTTCTGATGTAACACTTGTGCTTGTGGGTCTTGAGATTTCACCACCGTGAATGTTGACTTAGCCTCAGGTTCCAACTTGAAAGTGCCCTTTTTCAATGGGATTGTCGCGTACGACCAATCCAGTTGAATTTCGCCTCCGAGATCTTTGCAAAAGCTTCTGCTCAGGAGCATTCCATAACTGATTGGGATGTCGGCTATGAGAATGGTCATCATGATCTTCTTTTCTGGGAAGGATGCCAATCTTACTTGAGCATCCTTCAGCTGACCTACCAATGGCACAGGTTTTGATTCAAGTGAATAACACTTTTCTTTTGTTTCTGTGCATGATAGTCCTAAAGCCTTCATGATTTGTAAAGGCATGACATTGTCAGATGCCCCTGAATCAATTATACAATTGCTAAGCTTATATCCTCCCATATACAAAGATATGTAAAAAGGTTTTGGCTTTTCTCCCGCTGGCACAGAAGATGCTAGCAATGTGGGTTGTATGATGATTGGCTTCTGAATCACCTTAAGAATCCGATCCATTTGATCGGGATGATCCTGGAGATACTCCAGCTGTGAAATTTGTACCTTCGTCTTCATCATGGATGTCACTATGTCAAAATTCATCGAAGATGGTTCTTGAGGAACTGGTGTGACGTACTCATGTGTAGACTTGGGATTGGAAGTGGAAGCTTCTTTTCCCTTTTCATTGTACTGTCGTCTTTCGTCTTCTTCTTTCTGTGCTTTGAAATGCTGAGCACGTGTAAACACGGGTGTTGACAGGTTCTCGTGATTGACAGCAAGATTATACTGACGGTAGTCCTCTTCTTCTTGATTTACGGGTTCGTTGTGAAAGTATCCCGTTGCGGAGTCGCCATCAAAATTGTCCATTTGAGGTGGAGCAATGTTCGAATTCAGAGGTACTGTATTGGAGCTTAGAACTGCATCTCCGGCATATCCCATTATCTGATTCATCCTCTGATTCTCAGGACATGAAGATCCAGTGTGTTCGTCTGAATCATGGAAACAACAGAACACGTTGGATTTCTCAGGTTCTGCTTGTCTAGGTGGTCCTGAAAACTTCGGCTTGAAGTTGTTAAATGATTGGAAATTATTTTTCTTCGGCTAATAAGGCTGTTGAGGCTGGTACTGCTGTTGAGGCTGGTACTGCTGTTGTTGATATGGTGGTGGTGTGGGCATTGCTTGCTGCCCTTGGTTGGGTGACTGTCTTTTGACGATGGTCACCTCATTTGCTACCTTTTGTAGCAACGGATCTGCTGATGCTTCGACCAGCGGTCTGATGGCATCATTCTTCATCTTCCTTGTAGTGATCATGTGATCCTCAAGTTCGATAGCCTTCTCTTGAGCTACCAACAAGTCTTCTTCATGACTGCCTTTTATGAAAAAGGCTATCTCTGAGGGTAGGGCGTTAATGAAGCTGATCATCAGGATCTCGTCGGATGGATTCATTGTGTGGGAAAGTCGTGTAACAAGGCGGTTAAACCTTGCTACGAACTCCCTCATTGGTTCCGTGGACTCCATCTTTGAGTTAGATAAACGGGCAAACAGTTGATGACTGTCTTCAGCAGGTTTGAATCTGGCCAAAAACTTTTCGCTCATGTCTTCCCAGTTTGTGATAATCCCTGGTCGCAAATGATTGAACCAGTCAGCTGCATTTGCTTCAAGAGTCTCGACAAAGAGTCGAACGACAATATCTTCATGTGGCACAGACAGAACGAAACAGGCCGTTGTGAATGCTGAGAGATGTTCATCGGGATGTTTAGTCCCGTCGCCATAGAATCTTGGGAAATGCTTCCGTGATCCCTTGGGAAGTTCATGATTGCCTTGTAAGGCCAATGGACCTATGTTATTACCCCATGGAAGTGGGGCAGCACGTCTGGCAACAACTCTTGCATTTCGGCCATTGCCGAAAAGATTGTTGATGTAGTGGCCATTTCCATTGTTGCCATTGCCATTGCCGTTATTATGGCCAATGCCGTTATGAATGTTAACGTTGTCAGCCATTGCTTAAGCAGGAGGTTCTTGCTGAGGTTCTTCTAGAAATTTCTCTCGAACCTCTTGAAAGATCTGCTCTGTGTCGGATGCTTCTCTGACTTCTTCTTGGAAAAGAGGATTGGTCCTCCTTCTTGTATATACTTGATAAGCCAGGATGTTTACTGCCACGCAGGTGGTGGTAACACTGGTCTCTCGGCTCCTAGATCAGCCTTTCTTTCTTCCTCATCCAGAGTAATGGCTGGGGTTCTCCACTGAGCTGGTGATGTATTCTTCTCGAAGATGAAGATCTGCAAGCTGCTGATGATATCCGATTGCTCTCCTTCAATGTATGTAAGATCTGGTTGGAGAGTTGCTGGAACAAGATCAGGTTGCTCTACTGGTGCCCAAGGTCCCCAAATAGTCATTCCCATGACATAAAAGCGTTTAGCTTTTCTTGAAGTTTTATGCCTCGTTGCCCCACGGTGGGCGCCAGAAAACTGTTGGCGTTTAAATTAACACCTCTGGAGTGCTGATTGTAAACGTTCAGCTATTTCAAATGTTTTGCAACACTTCTTCGTTATTTAAAGAGGAGAAGTCCCTCTCTGCTGGGAGCAATGCATAGGGAAGGGAAATGTTTAACTAAGTTCCTATCTTTTTATGCTTCAGCGGCAGGACACAAGGGTGCACAAACACAATGCGCCATAGCTAAGCTTTTCTCTGGTTTCTGCAGATCTTAACTACGACTAACTAGCTTTTATCTATCCAATACCTTCAAGATGAACAGAGCATGAGGGTAAAGGAGCGGGAATGGAATGGTTGGATCACTTGAATTCGCCGTCTCCAGAGGATATGACCGAGGCTCTGAACTCTCGGGTATACACCGGGATAAGGTTGGTACAAGCAAACACTCTGCACGGTAAACTAGATCTGAGATCTACCAAGGAGGAGGGACTCCTATCCGAGGTATGAGCTTAAGAAATAGTTTACTAGAAACAACAGAATCATGATGCCTTGGCCAACGAGCTTGCTAAGGAGGAGGGACTCCTATCCGAAGTATAGCTTGGAAGTCAATACATTAAACAACATCAAACGACAACTGTCAATAACAAATATCCAAGGAGGAGGGACTCCTATCCGAGGAGGGAAATGAGACAACAAGCTATTAAACACAGGACGTAGACATAACTCAAATAAGATGATCAAAATGCAAGCGCCTTCTGATATTCTTCTTCAATGCTTTATCAACGAACTACAAAAGTTGGGAAAGCAAAGGCACGAAATCATGCACAATTACAATCATCCAACGAACTCTCATCCAAGAGTGAACAAATATTCGCTTTCAAAGTGTTGGCAACAATGGCGCAGCAATTTTGCATAGCAAGTAAAGGTTAAACAAATAATGAGCCCAAGGCTCTTATTTATAGGACTCAAAGGAGTGGGCAACCCCAAAATCTCCTTGAGTTAACAATGAGTTCTTGCCAATCAATTAGCAAGATTTATTCCTAAATAGGGGGAACAAGCAGTTAACTGGAAAGCTACTTCAGTTAACTGAAAGTCAACAAAGAGTCAATTGGAAACTACTTCAGTTGACTGAAAGCAAACTAAAGGTGATCTTAAATGTAAAGTCTCCCTCCAAAATAGACATCCACATTTAGTGGAGATCTAAGATCCACAAATCGTGGAAGTCAATTAGACATCCTTAATTAGTGGGATCTGACAATGCATGATTTAAGGAAAGTGGAGTTAAACTTGGAAAGAAGCATCAAGTTAACTCCAACTACATTTAATAGCATCTTGAGTTGACTTGGAAAGAAGCATCAAGTCAACTCAAGTCTCATGAATGCCACTTGGAGTTTGTATGGCATCCTTCTCTGGTGCATTTATAGCTCGCCATTAATCAACAGTGTCTCAATCCATTGATTGACCTCATCAGCTTCTGGGGAGTTAATGCTCCGTAGGATGATGACGTGGCGTGGGAGCATGACCTCACCCGTTGTGAGCTGATTTCCGAAGTCAATGCATTGAGATGCTGCCTCTTCTAACTTGGTCGATAAAGCTGCTACCTTAGCCAGCTTACAACCCTCTGGATCGTCAAGAAAGGTGTTGCGGATGACATCCCTGAACTGGTTCTGTATAGTCACCAACTCGACGTATTCTCCTCCCTCACGCTGATATTCCATGCAAGGGAAAGATATTACCAACATTCTTGTGAAGTTGATAATAGTGGCAACCACCCTTCTATAATCAATCATCTCTACTGAATGAGCATCGTAGGCTTTCACCTTGTACGCCAATTGTTCCTTCCAAGCAAACAGATGTTGCTTGTTTTCCTCAGAGTATACTGATTGATAAGCTAATTGCAAATCTGCAATTGTACTTTCGTCTTCGAGCCTCTTTTCTGCAATCGTCTGTTCTGACTGCTGGATCTCCACACGAAGTTCATGTGCTCTATCCCGTAAGTGGTATAGGTTTGCCAGTACGCATCTACCCTTGAGAACAAACTCTTCCACCTGATTTCTCAAGTGTTTGCCAAATGTTAACAATTGCCGATGATTTTGTTCGGCAGGGAGATCTAGTAGTCTTGCCGGTAGGGCTGAGACGTTGGGTGTGCCATGTATCAAGCTGGTGATGTAAGACCTCAGTTTCTTATTTTCAGCCTTTAAGGCTGCATTTTCTTTACCATCCTTAGCCATCCTTTCTTGTGCGCTCACCGAAGCTATTCCGAGAAGATCCGCCTCCACCTGTCGTGTAGTCTTCCCGAGATTAAGTTGAGACAAAGTGTAGTCCTCTACTTGAACCTTGTGTATGCTTTTTTCTACTAGTGGAGCGGCAGTCTCTATGATGATCTCACATTCTGCATTCCTTTCTATGTGAACTTGCTTCTTTAACTTCTTCGCCGACGTGTCTTGTGGGACGTGGTCGAATTCGGTAAAGTCAAGTTCATAGGAGGGTTTTTCCCTCTTCCTTCCTAGGAAACCTTCGAGCCAAATAGAATCTCGGCGAACTTCACTAGGAGGGACGTGAGGCCCTTGAATGCTAGATGTGTGAGACTGTGCTGGAGCAATGTCTCTCGGTGGCGAATCCAAGTCGATGAGGACCTGTGTTCGCTGTGATACTGGTGATGTTGGCGGCTCTGTTTCCATAACAGGCACCGTTTCTGCTGCTGCTTCTACTGTTGCTACCTTTGCCATTGGCTCAGCCACTGGTTCTTCAACAACTACTACTGCTGGTTCTCCTGTGATAACTTCGGCTGAATCAGGGGTAGCAGTCTCTACTCTTTGTTCTGGGGCAGCAATACCCGTGATTATTTTAGGACTATGTGTGGCTTTCTCCACTGGTGTCCTCTGTGTTCTAGGTTTTGACATCCTCATCCCTTGGGGAGGATTGCACCATTGCTTTTGTCTAGGTTTCCTTCTTGAAGTGGAAGGTGGTGTAGACTGAACCTGTGGCGGCTCTGTTCTGTGAGGTATCCCCTTCCTTGATTTCTTGCTGTCGAGATAGAGTTGGCTATTTCTAACCACTCTACTCGTTCTTTCTTCTATAGATGTATCCTCTTTGGCATACCAATCCACTCTCGGGAGCGGTTGGGAGTCAACTAAATCTGCGAAGAATGTGGGGAGAATGACTTCCCCTTCATCATCTGACAGGCCCTCAATGTCTGCTGACATGAAATCAGCAATCTGTGGGAGTCTGAATCTGCTGTAGTTCCTTCTTCGCACTTTATACTCGTCTTTACAATTCACCCAATAATCTTCCATAGAAGACTTATGTGACGAGTGTTGCTCAAGGTGTGTTTCATAGAGTCCTCTGGGATCATAGGATCTTCTATCAATGAGATATTTGAGGTTAAACCTCCTTGTTTCTTGACCCATCATCTTTGCATCTGCCGTAGATTCACATCTATATAGTCCCATTTCAACGGGAAAGTTAACAGCTGTCTTCCTCTTCAAGCGCAAGTGGACATGAACCTCGGACAACTGTCTTAGGAACTCCATGAAAACTACCCTATCTGAAGGGTGTCTTGGTAGCATGGCGGGGTGGCCAATGTAGCCATACACGCGTATGTAGGAGAATGTAGGAAATTGGATGAACCAATCTGCCCAATCCGCCATTGCTTCTTTGGCTGTCTGTGAAATACGCACGTGCATCTCATGGTTAAGCTCATGTACTATGTGCATGGTGAAGTGATCATTTGTCTTCTTGAAGTGTCTTTCCGCTTGAGTAAACTCAAGGCGTGTGAAAAACTCGTGAACCTTCTGCACACCTAAGGTTCCCACATTGTTCAATAACCTGAAATCGCCTTGGAAGGCTATCAAGTATACCAGGTAGGAGCACATGTGGAACCTATGAGCTTCGAGATACCCAGTGATTTGTCGGTGGAGTGTGTCACTGATCAAAGTGGCCCAGTCATAGTATTCCCTCCTGCCAATGATTTTAGCGATGACATAGTACATCCATGGCTGGAATTGACGACCATCTTCTTCTCCAGTGACTCTGTTGAGTAGAGTGATTAACACTGTGTACTCGTCTTTACATTCTCCTCGCCCCAACAACTTAGGCAAGCTTGCCTTTGTCACTTTTAGCCATTTTTCGGCCATTATCCTTTGACAGTTGTCCTTGGCCGTCTCAAAAGCTTTCTCACATTCCGTCAATGATATGACTTTGCTGTTAGGATGTGAGGGAATATCAAAACATCTTTCGATATCCTGAGGCTTTAAACTGCAAACAATTCTTCCATCTGCTGCTCTGATTTCTCTGGTGGTAGGGTTGTAATGCTTGATACAAGCGATTACGAGCTCTACGCTTTGTAGTGTGATGGGAATTGATGCGGCTTGCAGCAATCCGGATTCTTCGATATTCTGCAATGTTATTTGATTCATGCCTTCTAACTGCTCCAAATCGACCACTGGATTTACTTGGTGTAGATTTGTGTCAACTGTTTTCAGGTAATCATGGAGTAAGACCGTCTTGGTCTCGTATTGCACCTGGGAGTACTGCATCCTGAAAAACTTGAAGATTGACTGTAAGCTTGACCTAGTTCAGATGATTTTCGGAAACCCTTAAAAATAGCGCCCTGCCGAGAAGTATTTTTCCGGAAAAAATCTGGCACATGGGTTTTGTTCGTGCTTCAATGCTGAACAAACCCAGTTCCTCAGAATTTGGATTCTGAAACTTTTTCGGAAAAACCCCCAAAAATAGGGGCAGCAAGTTTGCTGATTTTGTAAAATTTGTTGAGATGGGTTTCTCTGGAAAATGATGTTGAATCTACCCAGTTGATCTGATCTGATGTAGCCTGTTGCTTTTTCTGTCAGATGCAAGAAAACCTAAGACAAGAAGAGAGGAAAAAGATAGAAGATGGATTCGAAGTTTTATCTGATCTTCTTGAAAAAATCTGTCTCTGGTCCAATCCTCAAAAATAGCAACCCTTTCCTGCTTCAGATCTGCAATAAAAATGAAGAACAGACGAAAACCTCTTTCAGATCTTCAATGGCATCCTTTGAGAGCTTTGTGGCTGTTTTTTGTCTTTCAACTTGCAATGAAATAATGAAATGGACGCCTTCACCTTGAATATATATGTTTGGGCTTCAGATCCACAAATTTGGGGACCTAACACAAGCTCAAAAGGTGATTTGAGTTTGATCTGAAGTTAAAAAGGTGATTTCCACCAATCGTGGAGCGTTTTAGCCAACTTTAACTCAAAAATCTTTTGACTTTAGTCAACAAATGACCTTTGACCTTTTTTAGGCGTCCCTTTTCATATTTTGCAAGTTTTTTGGTATTTTCTCTCCTGAAAACCCCCTGTTTGATCCTGAATCTGGCGTTGTCTGTTGATCTTGAGATGTCATGGACACATTCACTGCGGAGCATAATCCATACTGGAAAGAAGTGCCTGGGAGACTGAATGATAAAAAGCTGAGTTAAGGGCTCCAAAAGACTGGGCGCCTTTCCCAAGAAAGGGCGCTTTTGCCAATGCCTTAGTGATTTTTCAGTCTTCGTTCTTCACTTATTTGAAATGACCTCTCGTGCCTTGAACTGGATTTCTCGTTGATCGGAGAGTCAAATGTTTCCACATGGCGTTTCATCGGGTACTCATTCTATTACGCTAAGAATGTGTCCTCGGAAATCGGATCTCAAATTAGGGTTCCCATCCAAAGCCCCTCCTTGAAAAGGGCGCTTTTGCCTTTTAGCTTGATTATTTTCGTCTGACAAGTTGCCTACTTTGATCCAGATTATCCGTTGACTGCTCTGTCAGGTATTGATGCTTGCAGTTGCGTTTCCGAGATTTGCTTGAGCTGAGAAGGTCATCAAAGGAGGCCTTTTGTCATTGGTCAGCATCTGGAAGTCCAAAAGAAAGGGCGCCTTTCTTTAAGAAAGGCTCTTTTTCTTGCAACTTTGTCGTTTACCTGTGATTTCCTGATAATTCCTTAACTGCCTCTTTTTGCTTTGTTAGCAGCTGCTTATGATCTATCCATCAGATGATCTGGATGTTTGTTTCACTGTTGAGCCAGCAACCAAACGTTGAGAATGACTGCTTCGGATGATCTTACTGACTTTGTTTGACCTTCAAAGACCATGGGCGCCCCTGCTTGAAGAAGGCGCCTTTTCAACATGTGAGCAATCTCCCCTTCGTAACATCTCCAGAGTTAGTCAAATTTTGACCTTTTTCATTTTCAGGAATCTCCTTCGTCAAACAGCATCTTTTTCGACCTTTTCCGCCATGGTTGTATCGTTGAAGCTTTTGAAGCTTAGCTTTCAGCGCCTGGTACTGGCCAATCTGCCATTAATGGCTGTGGAGCTCCTAACTTCGTTCCTGAAAAAGAGAAATAGACCCACCAGAGTAAAATGTGTCTTTTGATGATTCTGACTTGACCAATGTGACCGTGAAGCCCTTTAAGCCTATCAAAATCATTTTTGATCATTTCTGAGAAGGTCCTATTTTTGAGGGATTTCCCTGAAAATAGGGGAAAAAACCCTAATTTTCAATTTTTCAGAATTTTGTACATGTGTTCCTTGACAGAAACCCACCAAGATTCTATGATTGGTTTGACCTAAAACAGACCTTTCATGGCATTTTAACAAGATTTAGCTCAATTTACACAGAATGCCAAAAAAATTATTTGGGGTACAACATAATGATATTGGTTCCTGGGGAAGGAAACAAATGGTTTTAAGGATTTCTCTCTATGAGAAAGATCTTGAATAAAAATTTTTCTGCAACTATATTTTCTTTATTTCTTTATTTAGCTACTTTGTAAAAATATATATCTTACTAGTTACAATATCAAAAAGTTGGGATTTCAAGGCCCTTATAAATATGTTTTTAATTGGGAAAATGAGGAATGTGTGTTGAATGCTTTCTTCTAGTTCCCCTATTATGAGTGTCTTTGGAGGTAATGATGGCATATTTCAAAATACTCCCATATTTATGCTACCTCTTGATCTATTTTTTGGGCTAGTTTTGGGTATTGTCCTATATTTTCTTCCTACCTATTGATTGGATAATATTTTTTTCCCTATCTTTATCCTCTCTCAAATTTAGTTGGAAAGGAGTCACCTAATCTTCTATAGATATCAAAGTTTTATTGGGTGTGTTTGCTAGAAGCCTTTAGACTCATTAGATAAAATTTTATTGCTAATGCTCTTTTGATCAAGTTATTATTCCCTTTGATATTTTTATTTTGAAGAATTTATATTTGGGTCATCTAGTTTGATTAGTTCCTTGGGTAACTACAAAAATATGGGGGACCAAAAAGTGGCCAAAAACACTTTTTGGTCCATTGTCCATGTAGTGCTCCTCCCATTTGCAACTTGTTGGTGTGAGATCAGTGTTTTAGCTTCACTATTTCCTCATTATTTTTTTGGTGATTATATTATGGTTCTAAATGGTGTGTATAAATCACCACAAGTTCAAGATGAAGTTCCTCAACATATCAAAAATTGAAATATTATATATTTGCATGCTTGTTTGATCATTATGCTTAAAATCAATGATGTGCATTATATATTGAAGGATTTTGGGATCAAGGAGATAAAATGTAAGCACAAAATGATGTAAAAAATAGCTTAATAGATTGATAGAATGAGAAACCTTATATAGGAAAGAACATGGAAACCAAGATCCACAAAATGTGGATAGGAGTGGAGTGGTGGAAAAAGGTCAACCACAAAGATAGGGTAAGACTCTAAACCAACCATGAATGAAGGGAAAAACTCCTTCAACATGAAGTGGTGGTGGATAACCACCCATAGAGATAGGGTGACACTCCTAACCACCCATGAATGAAGGGAAAGACTCCTTCAACATGGAGTGGTGGTGGATAACCACCCACAAAGATAGGGTGAGACTCCCAACCACCCATCAATGAAGGGAAAGACTACTTCAACATGGAGTGGTGGCAGGTAATCACCCACAAAGATATCAGGAGGTGTCAAAGACCATTTCCTTGACACCTAAGCATAAAGACACTTAAATAGGCTTAAGTAATCCAGGTGTACATCTATGAGTACACCAACACCCCCCATTAGGCATTACTTAGGTGGGCATAAAAAAGATGGGTCCTTGCTACTAGGCCATGCTAGGTGCCAATGAACAACATGAAATCTCTCACAACTAGAGGAAAGGAGAAAACCACATGGGAAAAAATCCTCTCCAAAAGAGAGAAAAATAAATGACTGTACTAAAGAAAGAAGGATAGTAGGAGGACTTCAATATGGCCCCCAAAGACTACTTTTTTCATACAAGTACAAGATATGTCCCCTTGATAGGAGGAGAAAAAGAGGATATGAATCCCTCCATAAAGAAAAATCTCTTGTGCGAATGGTGAACGTCCAAAGAAACATATCCACTGGTGATTGGAGAAGCCAATCCAAAAGAATGGGTGATTCTGGAATCCAAATCCAGATGATGTCTGCCTTTGAAAACTACTCACATGTTCACATGTCAAAAAGTGATGATTTCTATCCAAGAACATGAGAAGATGGATATAGATCGAGTTGCAAAGATGACAAAGACGGTGGGCCAACAACAATGATGTGGTTGTCAACAAATTATTCAAACTAAAGAAGAAAGTTGCAACTGCTAAAGAACTACAAAGATGCCCTCCATTAGGGATGATCCCATTGTTTATCCAATGCTCAATATTTGTTCCACTAGAAAGATACTCTAGAAGCACATGAGGATACAACACTGGAATCTCATGTAGACAGGAATTTATAACAAAAAACAATTATGGCTACCGATGGGGTGAGTAGTGCAAAGCTTGGCAGTTAATTAGCAACTTTAATATTCTAAGTTTTTTTATTCAAAAGAAAAATTAAAGAAACCTATACGAGATGCTTTGCAAAAACATGCGTGCATCTATAAACAAAGATTTACATCTACCTCCATTGTGGTGAAATCATGCCTCCAAAAGCTTAAAGACAACTAACCATCTTCTTGAAATTGTAAACTCACAACAATGGAAACAAACTAAAAAAACACTAGTTCAACTATGGCTTGCTCTATCTCCACCTAAAGCTTTGATACCATGAAGGATTTTAGGATCAAGGAGATAAAATGAAAGAACAAAATGATGTAAAAACTAGTTTAATAGATTGATAGAATAAGGAGCCTTAAATAGGAAAGAACATGGAAACCAAGATCTGCAAAATGTGGATAATAGTGGAGTGGTGGCAAAAGGTCAACCACAAAGATAGGGTGAGACTCCTAACCACCCATGAATGAAGGGTGTGGACATAAATTTCCTTGAGCTACCCTTCAGGTTTTTTTCATTTTCATTAAGTTTGGCCCACGCCTTGTACATTGAAATATCATCGAACCCCTTTTTGATGAGCTTCATCTGTTGCCGCTATGTGTCCGCTAGGCGCTCACTGCTAGGATTTCTTCCTTCTCTCCTCCTCTGGCCCTTGCCATGCTTCCACATGTCAAAATCATAGACACTTAAATATTGCTTCCCTTCATTTTTCAATCGGGCCCCATCCACATGTTTGGTAGCATTAATTCACATTCACTTTTCAGGGGATCCCATAGTCAACACTGGCAATAAATACTTCCCAAGATGTCTTCCTAGCACAATTTTTTATTGAAAGGGGAGATGAATGAACAATGAGCCTCGACCTGTTGCCATGTGTCCCAACTTCCTCCATATGTAAGTGACACATGTCTATACAAGAGTATGTTGGGACCACTGCCATCATTCACAAGGGATGCATCTGGCTTGAGGACGGCCAAGTTCCATGCTCATAATATTTTTCTGTTACAACAGATGAGGGAAATAATTTCTCTGGGCATCATTGTTCATGATGGGGGAATCCTTTCTCTTACTGGCTTTCCAAACAATGGGATTATTTTTCTATAAATATTGGTTCTTCCTTTCTGTTGGACGAGTTCAAAAGATATAGAAAAAAATGGGGTGAAAGACACCAAGCCTTTTTGTACTATTTTAGAAAATTGTATAAGACTCACAGATTGTGCCATTATTCAATCTTTCTATTTTCTTAAGCTATTTGAAAAACATTATACTATGCCATTATTGTACTGAATGATTTATTTGTAGAACTTTTATGATTTCAATATAAAATGTTGATTTAGATCTATTTAGATCATGTCTTTGATTCTTCTTTTTAATAAATGTGTATGGGAACTATTTTATGTTATTGGATAAGTTATTTAGGTTTTCATCTTTGATTTCTGTTATTCTAGGACTTAGCAGATTGTTGAACAAGCCCTTAAATCTCATCCCAAAGGATAGTTTTATTATCCCTCTATCTAAATCTTGGCACATAACCTTAGTTAGACATTTATTTTTAATATTTTCTTCCATTTCCCATTCCAAAAACCTAAATACAAAAGAAGTTGGCTTCTTTAAAAATTTGGAGGTTACTTAGTTTAGCACAATTGGTCCCTCCATTAACTGAGTTTCCCATAAGGGTTGTTACCTTGTCAATTTTTGACATCAACAGTTTCTTTTTATGGCATGCCCGGTGGGACTTAAAGGTACCTAAATCTAAAGAGGGTGTATGAGCCATCAGCTTGTTACTAGATCCCAAAAAACTAATAATCTTGGCTTGTTAGTGCCGCCATTAGTAACAGTGTGAACTAGAACCCGTCCAGGGAACATTCTGCTCCCTCCACCAACCATGTTACCAATTTCTAATAGAAATTTTTGGCATGGGACACTAAAATTCCCCTGTAGCACTAGTAGCACCTGCCATCTGGGCCCCTATCCTTGCCTCTGTGTTAAAATCTATACTGAAATTCACCAAGGATGGCTCAAAAACACTATTTAAACACCTGCAAAATGTGGAAAATGTATGTCTGGTTCATAGAGTTATCGACCAAAATATAGCACTAAGATTACTTGTAGCTTCTTTCAAAGGCAAGACATTGGATTGGTATCGTACTCTATAAGATAACACTATCAGTACCTAGGATCAACTTGGAGACCCTTTCTACGAAAGATTCTCAAATGATGGAGATATGTCCTCTCTAAATCAAATACTATTGATCATTAATCGGGCCTCATATGAAGCCATGACTAACTTCAACGCCTGATTCCATACAACCTAGTAGATGATTCAGACTTCTATCTACCTGTTGGTTGAATTGGAATTTATGTTCTACTTAAAATCCATCAATGCCAACATATCAATGATGATCCAATCTCTTGGTAGAACCACCCTACCAGATGCATACAACATTGTAGTCAAAGCAGAGAACAATCTAATAGATGTTGGAAAGTTTCCACCTTGGCCCGCTATGCCTATATTCCCTGAGATATCAATTCTGGCCCATGAGATTCCATGTACTAGTGCATCTACTCCTCCCCAATCCATGTACACATATGTGAATGTGCTATAGAATGTTTCTTCTACATCCAACTCTTCAAAGGAGGAGATGAGTGAGTTCAAAGAAATTTTGTGGACCATCGCCAATGAAATAACTACCATTAATAGGAATCAAGTTGCACCTCTGAAGCCAAACTCCTAAAATTATCAAGGGTGGAGATCTTCCTACTAGAAAAATTAGTTCCAAGGAAGCGTGTGCAAAAATATGCTAGCTCAAACAACTAATCAAATGGTGCTAGTACCAACTCTGCTACAAGGTACTCACCCAAGCTTGAGTAGAGAGTTGAGAACAAGGAAAAACAATTTAGTTGATGACATCAACCCTTTGTGCTTCCCCTGTGGCAATGCACATATGCCCCAGAATTTCCTGTGCGGTAACCTACAACAAAAGGTGTTGAAATAGCACAACCAAGGCATGATGTTAGATCTTGGAAGCTATGTATATGCCTCTCCATAAATGGAAAATGTGATGCTCACCACACAAATTCAAGGGATGTCCCTAGAGAAAGAGATAGATATAGCTCCCAACCACACACTCTTCTCATGGATGGAAGAAGAGGAGGTAGTTTTTTCCAACAATGCATCCAGATCGAAAGCCTACAAGTGAAATCTAATTACAACACTCGCTCTAAGTGGAGATTCATGGGTGTACTAGTCATCTCATAACTAGTCAATCCTCAACCTAAAGGTGCCTCCAACCAAACTCTTGGTGCCTTTGACCAAAGTCCTAGTACCTCCACAGTTGCACAAAAATTCTAACCATGCAAGAAGATTGTTATAACAAAGCCAAAGGAGCAAAAGTCTTCAAATCTTCCACATTTAAATATGATGGAACAATTAAAAATTCTTCTACTAATGTATCTTTTTGGGATATTTTAGCTATTCTAGAGTAGAAGACATTGCTACAAAAGGCCCTCTAGGAAGACACAATCATTGAGTCAATGGAGCAATAATTGAAGGGAAAGGCCATTGATTCACCCCTCCATCCAAAGTTCTAAAAAATAGTAAAGGGGAAGCCTCCACTGAGGTGAAAGGTAAGCCGAAATGAAGGCCCTTCTTCTTAAATCTTATTGTGGGGAAGAAATTATTACACAATGCTATGATTGAATCTGGTGCTAGCACTATAGTCATGCCTAAATAGATAGCTAATGCCTTAGGACTTAGCTATGAACCTCTAAATAGAAGGGTTATGCAGCTTGATGGGAACAAGGTCAAGACTATAGGTATCATAAAATACCTTCCCTTGACTTTATTTTCCTACCCTAGAATCGTAGTACCACAAGATACCGTGATCATAGAAATTCCCCCCATGTTCGACCTCTATCTATCTCAAGAATTAACTTCCAAGGTAGGTAGATACCTTTCCTTAGATTGGTTGCACTTGATCCTCAGGACCAAGCATGGAGCTAAATTGAAGATGGTATTTGAAGCTTTGAATTTGGAACTTGTGGCTGATGAAGCTATGATCAACTTTGAGGCCACCCATGCTTCTATCACCAAGGAAGAAAAGTATTGCACTGAGTTGCTAGAAGATGAAAAGGTGACTGAAGACCAAACAGATTTAGAAGAGGTCATCCTACATGAATATATAGACACTAATCCTTTAAAAAATTATCATGCCACTAGATTAGGAACCTATGTCATCTATGATTGATATCAAGTGATTTTGAAGGTCATGAAGGAACCCAAGAATGTTCAAGCCTCAAAGCTATGGACACTACAATTTGATGGAGCAAGATGCAAAGTGGTCACAGGAGCCAGGATATATTTAACCTCCCCATCTAATGAGAAGACGTTGTGGTCTTTCCAATTATAGTTCACTTTTTCAAACAATGATACATAATATGAAGAACTAGTGCAAGGTCTAAGCCTTGTAGAGTGGATGGGCATGAAGAAAATAATGATCTTCAAAGACTCCAAGCTAGTTGTCATTCAAGTTCAAGGGAATTTTGTAGCTAAGAATGTCCACATGCGATCATATAAACATAGAGTCTAAGACCTGATTGAGGGTTTCAAAGCCTTCAATATCTAGACAATGCCCCAACAACAAAATGTTGAGGTGGATCACATGCCAACAATCAGATCCTAGTTTGACCCTTCCTCTGACCTAATCGATAACAAGTGTTGGCCTCCTACAATGATAGAATAACTAAGCCTTTAAAGTCATGATTCAGAGATTAAACACCTAACTTGAATAGCTATTTCAACCATCATGAAGGTGCATTTAACTTGTCAAACCAGGGACGTAAACTTCAAATGGGTCAACATAGGATGTGCACTAGGAACTCAAAGTAGCCATTTTCATTCTACAGCTAAGAAAGCCACAATGTTGAAAGTAAATTTCTTGGAAAGGAATAACATAAATATTGAACATCAACCAAAAATTACACTAAGTTGAAATGCATCACAAGAATGAAAATTTGAGCAAACAAACATAAAACTACTCTATCTTCTTTAGTTGCAGGAATAGTCACAGAATGGAATTCTAGTGGCTGCAGGAATAGTTAGTGCCAGATTGTTAACTAGTTACTAAATTGAAAGTAATAGCTAAACTAAAATAAAATGAAGGATGGATTTTTCACCAAGTGGGACCCCTTGGATGAGTATCCTCTAAAACTAATGTAAACTCGAATTCTCAAACTTAGAAATTCATTTTATTCACTGGAAATCATTAGTACAAAAGAGTAGCATAACTGTATTGCTAAAAACTAAAAATGAAAGTACATCATTAGATCACACAACCTCTTGAGAAGGAGCATTTGATCCTTATTTATACTACCAACTAAGAAAAATGGTCAACTCCATGAACTGGGAGGATGACATTTAGGGGAAACAAACAAAGTGGAAGGGTGGTTACACATGCATGGAATCTAGTAGGACATACATGTCCAAATGTAGATTTAGTACTACAATAACACCCACATTTTCTCAATAGAATTAAAGACCATTACAGGGTGGTTACATTCAATTTTCATGAGGAATATCCTTGTTGTCAACCTCCTTTGACCTTTGAATGATTCCCTTGTTGAATGTTATGGTGCATGACCAGCTAGCAGGGTCTTTCTTAATTTAGTATCATCAAATTATATCTACATGACAATGTTAGTACACACAATAATTACATATTTGTAACCACCTTAAAGAAAATTCATTAACCACATGTAGAATTAATATAGATAGTCCATATAAAATGCCAATGTCATTAAAGATTTGCAAAAATAGGATTAAGCCCAATGTCTATGGTTTTGAGGAAATATTATGAAAATATCAACATTCAACATCAAGGTCCATGACAACTTCAACAAATAAATCATAAGTCTACCAAAAATTAGACCATAAACTAGACTCGTCACTCTCCCTAACCTAAGGTTTTGTTGGTCCTCTAGCAGGGGAATGGTTGTTCTTCTACTTGGCTAATGCTCTGAAACTTGCAACTGACAACTATCCCACACTAGAGTTGGTTGTGCATGAATCAGGATCCCAATAAAATCCTCCCAATCTATCAAATTCACTCCATCTATGTCTCTCTATAGCAATATCATAGTAGTAAAACTTTGCATTTGGCATGGGCCACATTAAGATGGGTGGCTAAAAAGTCAAGGGAAGCCAAAAGCATCGCTTTGTTCTTCCAATATGTATATACCTATCAATTCTTTTAAGTGTTGCAACATAGTTTTGGATGGAATGAGGTTGAGCCTATTTTAGCTCATTAGTTAGGTTGTTCTATCTTTGTGATAGGTATCCTTTCACAATTTCCTCTTTTGTTGCTACCTATAGGGTATGTATAGGATCATCATGGAAAAAATAAGCCCTTAAGTGATGAAAAATTTAGAAAAATCAGAGTTAGGCAACTTGACGTAAAAATTTGAATAATCTATATTATTTCAAAAATATGTAAGAATAGAATATGTAACAAATTGAATGTAGTTTCTAAACTACTAGATTTATTAAAAAAAAATCTATTTGGTGAAAATTTTAAATTTCAATGGAGTGGTACTTAAATTTTAGGGAAAAAACAAGTAGGTGTTTGTTTGACCACCCTAACCACAATAAAATGATAATATTTTTTATAAGATTTTAGATATAAGTAGAGGACTCATGTTCTGATGTGATGCATATTTTTTTGTATTTTTTTCCAAGTAAATAATTAATTATGAATTATATATTACAACTTTTAAAAACTATAAAAAATGTATGTCTGACCACCTTACCTTGCTCAAAACTTCATGATTTTTATTTTTTTTAATCCTATAGTATGTGAAGCATAGAATGTGAGCCATGTTCAAATTCAAAAAATGTGATACCATTTGAAAGCTATAGATGTTTTTCAATTAGCCTATCAATTAGGACTTTAGTCATAATTCAAATAGAAAATGAATGATAATTATTTATTAAATTCAAAGTAAAGTATAATTTATATTGGTGGAAAGCTAAGAATCTCCTTTAAATACCCTTTTCATTTCATGAATTTTGGGTAAAAAAAAGTTGTAAGCCATATACTCTACACATACCCATCATGTTGCCAATTTTTGGCCCATCATGATCCTACACATACCCTTTACCTCATATTCACTATAAACTACTTCTATCCAAGGCATAATCCTACTACCATAGTTAGGTATATAAAGCATTCTATTCCATTACCTATAAATGTCCCTTGGGTTTCTTGATTCAACTCTAATGGCCAGGGGGATGTTGGATTCCATCTACCTATAAGCATTGTATTGTTGTCCCCATCTAATCTCATTTTGTACCCAAGACATGATTTCCTTTAATTGGACATCCTCAACACACAACTGTGGATTCCAATCATGGTCTTGAGTAACAACATAATTATGCAAATAAAACTCACAGAAGAAATTCGTCATTTCATGGGAGGCAATCCAATAAGCTTTGAAAATTTAGGAGTCTCAATAGAAGGATTCAAACCTAAGACAATATTTGATATCCTAAAAGAAAGATATTTCTCCTTTAGATGTAAAGCATATACCCTTGGAGGGGTCTTGCATTCTAAAATCTACAACACCAAGGTCACAATATTTTTTTGTTTTTTCCTTTAGAGCCACAATTTCCTCATTCTTTTCTTCAATCACTTCATCTCTCTTTTGAATTTCTTTCTTTAGCCTTTTTATCTCCTCTTTCCATTATTCCTCCCTCCTTTGTATTTCTTTCCATAAATTCATAATTTTTGTGTGTATAGTAAAAATAGGGGGGTTATGAATTCCTACCAATATTTTTGACAATGCTTGCTCTCCATATAGTACTAACTACAAGGATTGAGGTTGTCCAGTCAATTACAGCTGCAAGGGTACTAATTGATCTCCCAATTATTGTTGTTGTAGGGCCTCTTTTTCTTGTTCTTGTTGTTGCTACAGGAACTCCTACTCTTGTTCTTTCTCTTGCTATAGGAACTCTTGATTTTCCTCAAACCCTTGATTTTCAACTTGTCTGCAATGTTAGCAAGATCGTCTAGTGTCATGTTTGTTGTTCTCTCAAATATGTCCTCTTCTTCAACATTCACCTACCCTGTTGGATTTTTTCTGTTCCCCTCATGATGTTTCTCTAAACTTAGGGCTTTGCTACAAAGACATATCAAAGGCTGGTTCGACTGGTCTTGATTTTCTAGGAGGGCTCTCACATTTTTCTTTGGCTGTAGGATGATCAATGTCAACCTTCCTCTTTTTAGAGCTTGGCACTTCTTTTTCTACCAACTACTTTTAATATTTTCCTTTTATTATTTTTTCCTATTTCTTTTGGGCCCTAGTTCTCATTAGGGTTCCAAGAGGGACAATATCATCAAAATTTGATGAGGAACTTTATTTTTCTGAGTGCTCTATTTTAGAGAAGTTCTAATATCTATGGTTTGTTTTGATGTAGGAGGTTTACACTAGAGCCTATACTAGAGTTTGAAGCACCAAGAGTGGCTTCAACCATGCTCAATCTCCTACTAGACCTATGAGGTTGAGGTAAAACCCTAGGTCACAAGTGCTCAAGTCTAATTTGATCAATATTTATGAATTCTTCCCAGGTCATTTTAGACATATCATGTAGAGACTTTTCAACTAGCAATTTAATCAGGAAATGGTGGGAAACTAAATATTCCCTACCTTTTTGAGTCTTGGCCACCATGATTGAAATAATGTTGTATATCATGTTTGGCACATTCATCCTCCTCCCATGCCTCATGTGAGTAAAGAGTTTGAAGTGCATAGAATGTAGGTTCAACAAACAACCTTCATAGGCAATGTATCTTATGACATAAACAACTACTCTTTTTGCATGGCTTAGGTAGAGAGGTTCCTTTTGCACCTTGTTTGTCCCCACTGATTGGAGGGTCACCATGTTCTATAAATTCAACCCTAGTTGACCTGGAATCTCTAGAAGTAAGGTAATATTCACCATCAATAGCTAACCCTATAACTTTTGCAATCCTTTCTTTAGTCACCATGAACTACAACCCTTTTACCATGGCCTTCCCTTCAGATAATGTATGGGATAATTCTGCTACAATGTCTTCATCAAAACCATCTAGCTTCAAGAAGTAGTCTAACCACCTGTAGTTTTTGAATTCGGCTAGGTAGGGTACATCTTGTAGTAATACATCATGAACTATGGGTTCATTTTGAATTAACCCACCTCCCATTGTATGCAATCAATATCACTCTACAAAGTTTCCTTCTTGTATTTCTCATCTGAAAACCAAATTCACCTTCTTGCAACACTTGCCAAATTTCCAACGCTAATGTGAACTAAATTTTCCCCTTTTGTTTAACCATTTTCTTGCAACTTAGAATTATGACAAGATCAATAATGGAAAGGAAGGAGTAATAAAGGAAATTTATAATGGAGATAAATGGTGGCAGTATTCGGTGTCACCTCACACATGCAATCCATCATCTCACTTAGATTTCTAATTGACTCAATTTAAATTGGCTGACATAGACCAACATGGACTGACACGTGGGCAAGATATTCATATCATTTTCCTCCCCCCCAACCCAAGTTTGAGCATTTTTCCTCACATGCGAGGTGGCAATGATGATTTTATAGGGGTAGGGAATAATGACATGCTATGGTGAATGTCCATATTAATGTATAGAAATTAAATGAATGCACTAAAATACAATTAAGATATAGCAATTAATGAACACATACCTAAATGTGTGGAGGATTTCTTGCAAAGATTGTGGACAAAGCACCATTTTCCTTTTAAGGAATAAGTTGAGAAATGAATGAAAATGAAGTGGAATGAGGTAAGTTGGAATGAAGTGAAGTGATGAAAGAGAGAGAAAGGTGTTAATGGATAGGTGGATGGGTGGATGGGAGAAGAAATGGACTTCCACAAAAGTGGAAGTATTTATCATGACAAGTATATACTCTGATTAGCCAGAAGGAGGGACACTAGGTCCACTTCTTTTGGCTACAAGAAGCTCAGGTGTTGTATGTTGAATGAATTGTTGTGGGAAATCTTCTTTGGAAGTTAGCTTATGATATAATCTAAGGCGATGACCATTGACAAACAACTTAAATTTGACAGGTTCAATGGTAGTGAGTTTAATGATACCATTGGGAAATACTTCAACAACCTCATATGGTCCTAGCCACCTTGTCTATAATTTTCCTACATTATCTTGATACCTCAAATCATAAACTAGTGCCCAGTTGCCTGGTTGGAATTTATTGTCCTTGATGAATTTATCATGCCACTTTAAATTCTTTTATTCTGCACTACCTCTATGTTATGCAATGATTCCTTCCTCATCTCATCCAAATAATTTAGCTCCATGATTCTTTCATTTTGTGCCTCAAAGATATCCATCCGCAAGTCTATTAAAGTCCTAAGAGTCTTATGTTCAAATTCAATGGGCATCATAGCTATCTTCCCATACAATAGCTCAAATGGAGTGAAGCCTATAGTTGTTTTCCTAGTGGTTCTGTAGGCCCAAACATCTTCTGGTAACTTATTTTCCCAATCCTTTTTGTGGATAGCCACTATTTTGGTTGAAATGGCTTTAATTTCTCTATTGGTCACCTTAGCTTGGCCATTGGTCTGAGGGTGATAAGGAGTAGACTTTTTGTGCCTTATTTTTTACTCATTAACCAATGCAGTAATAAGGGTTGAAGTGAATTGAGCTCCTTGATCAATCACTATCTCCATTGGCACTCCATACCTTGTGAAAATTTATTCATAAATAAATTATGCAACCTTATTGTCTCTTGCATACTTCATGGCCTTAACTTCTATCCAGTTGGTTACACAATCAATGCATACCAAGATATAAGACTTACCATTTGAAGGAGGGTCAATGGGTCCTACAAAATCCAATCCCCACTTGTTATAGGGAGTGATTACTACCTGAGGGTAAAGTGGCATCTCATCATATTTAGTTGGTTGTCCCATCCTTTGGCACCTATCACATTTTCTTGTATATCTTCTTGCATCCTTGTGGAGTGTGGGAAAATAGTATCATGTGTTCAAAATATTCATTGTTGTCCTCTTGGATACAAAATTCCCTCCACAAGGTTCATTGTGACATGCATGCAAAATGCCATGTCTCATCTTCCCTCACACATCTTCTCATAATATGGTCTAGTTTAGTATAGAACAAACATCTAGAAATCCATGAAAAAGGAAGATAATTTTCAATGAGCACTCTTCTCTCTTTTAGAGAGAAGTGGGGAAATCTCCTTATCACTAGATAATTAGCAATTTCATCATACTAGGGTTTTTCCACATTGATGGAGAATAGATGCTCATTAGGAAAACAGTCATCTATGGCTTGATTATCCTCTGATGTAGTCAGCCTTGAAAGCAAGTCTATAACAACATTTGCCTTCCTTGGTTTATCCATAATGGGTATGTCAAACTCCTACATTGGCAACAACCATCTTGCTAATCCACCTGAGATCAGGGGTTTATTCCTGAGATATCTAATAGCTACATGATTGGTGTGCATAAATATTTGATAGGCTCCTATTTAGGGCATATATCACTGCCAACATCTTTTTTTTTTGTCACTGTATAGTTAAATTCAGCTCCCTATAGATTTTTGCTAACAAAATAAATGACATTCTCAATGGCTCCTTCTTGTCCTAAGACTACTCCTATAGCATAATCTGATGCATCTATATGAATGTGAAAAGGAATCTCCCAATTAGGTCCTCTAAGTATAGGAACATGAGTCAAGGTTTCTTTCAAGTTAGAAAATGCCTTGTCACAATCTTTTGTCCATTGGAATTCAACATCTTTGGTTAACTAGGAGAGTGTACAATGGTGCTACCCTTTTGCCGAAGTCTTTGATCAAATGCCTATAATATCTTGCATGTTCCAAGAAACTCCTAACATCCTTTTGTTTTGTAGCTATAGGTAGATTAGTGATTACCTGAATTTTTGTAGGATCTACTTGAATTCCTTTATGAGAGATGTAATAGCCAAGAACTACACCCTCCTGCATCATCATGAAGCAATTTTCATTGTTTAAAGATAGATTGTGGGATTCAAATCTTTTTAGGACCTTCCTAAAATTTTCCAATGCTTCATTGTAATCAACACCATAAGTAGTAAAGTCATCCATATAGATTTCCATGCAATCAAGAGAGATGTCTAAAAATATGCTAATAACTACCCTCTAAAAAGTTGTAGGTGAATTGCATAAGCCAAAGGGAAGTACTGAGTAGGCATATGTTCCCCATGGATAGGTAAAAGTTGTCTTCTCCTGGTCCTTAGGTGCAATTTGGATCTAGTTATAGCCACTGAATTCATCTAGAAAATAAAAATATTACTTTTCTACGAGTCCAAGACCTGATCTATGAAAGACAAGGGAAAATAGTATTTTTTGGTGACAGCATTGAGTTCCCTATAATCAACACAAACTCATCATTTTCCTCCCTTCTTGGGCATAATCACAAATGGAGAGACCCATTGGCTATCTGAAATGAGGTAGATAAATCCCATATCTAGAAATTTCTACAATAGGGTTGATTCTTCTTCATGGTTGCCTTATTGGTTGACAATAATCTCTGATGTATGTTCTATGAGTGAAAAGCTTAGATTCTAGTCCTTTCAGATCATGATAGTCTCATGCAAACGTATGTTGATGAGTCCTCAGTAATTTTTCCAATGACAACTATTGTTCTTTGCTTAATTTCTTGTTAATATTTAGATATTTTCCTTCTAACACCTATACTAGTGTAGTTAACTCTATCATAGCTACTTCATTAATGCATGGTACCTTGAGTTCATATGGAAGCAATGTGTGGAACATAACTGTTGTTGCAAGAAGTTTGGCTGCAAGAAGAATGGTTGTAGGAAGAGTAGGCAGAAGTGTCTTCATTGGATCAAAAAAACTAGATGCATAAGAGGATGATGCTTCCTCTCCTTCACAATGGTTCTAAATGATGTCAGACAACACTTCATCTTCATCTTAAAGCTATGTGAGAGGACTTATACCTAACATCATAAGTTGTGCCACAGAGTTAACTTCCTCGGCCTCTTCACCAACATGTGGCCATACAAAATTATCCTCATGGACTAGGATGGCTAAGCAGGAGGATAAAGAACAAACCTTTTGGTTCTCTTACCATTAGAAATAGTCATGTCACCTGACCGACATCCTCTATAGGCATCTATTATTGCTAACCATGGCCTTCCAAGAATAATGGGATACCCGCCTAGTGTAGCTTTAGGAGAAATAATCATGAAATCTATTGGGTACTCCTAGGAGTCTAGAATTACCAAAAGGTACCCTACTATACCATCAAGCTTAATAGTAGAACTATCGGCAAGCTGCAGGATAGTATGAATAGATCTCATGCTTGCAATTTTTAGTTGTATTCCTTAGTCATTACATTTATTGCTACCCCTAAATCAATTAGAGAATTCTTTATTTGAATCTCATTTATAAAAATTCCTACCACAGTCCACTACCTAGGTTATTGTACTTGGGGATAGTCACTTTCCCAAGCATGATGTTAGCTATTCGTCCCACCACATGAACTGTAGTGGGGTATTTCTTCTTCCTGCTTGGCTTCTTGAGGCATGATTCCTTGATTGATTTTACATATATAGGAATATATTTTATGGCTTGAAATAGAGATATCTGGACACATATATGCTTTAGCTGATCTAGAATGTCAAAATTTGTATCCTCTTTTTCTTCCTTTTACTTGGAAACTTCCAATCTCTAAGGGAATGGTGTTTCTTTTGTTGTGTGATCGACTGGGACTAGTTTATGGTTTTTAGGTGCACTTGGCTAAATGGGATTATTCAGCGGTTCCTCTTCCTCTTCCACAAGAAGCTCAGTGATAATGGGTGTGGAAGGCATTGGTAAAGTGATTCCTAAATGAAAATGGATGTCGCTCACACTCACAACACATGCAAGAAATTGGTGTGGATCAACAAAGTATACTGGTTACTACTGTGGTTTTTTATTTGGGTCAAGTGTGGGCTAAGTTAGTAGCTGAGTAGGTTTAGGTGGATTTGAGCTTAAGTTAATAGGGGGAGGCATTATATCAGGTTGTTGGGGTTGAGAAGGTGGCTAAATGTAACTAGTTGTCTTATTTGGACATTGTTGTCCTCCTCTCCATTGAGATGTTTTCTATAAGTTTCTTGGAGGTGGTTTCCAAGGTCCTTGAAACTATTTTCAATTCCCCTAAGGTTGTTACCATTGGGGTGGAGAATTTTGATGACTGGACCAAGAATTTGGAGGGTTACCCCAAGGCTGTGGTGGATATCCACCATAATTGGATGGATATGGGGGCATCCATTGGTCACCAAATGAATAAGAATTGAAATATGGCCCAAAAAAAGATAGTGGATCTATTGGAATACCATATCTTAGAGCCCATGGCCTCCTTTGTGCAACATAGTAAACCTAATATTCTTCAATTTGAATTAGTTTGAACTCAGGTGAAATCTATCTGCTATCAATGTGATATTAGCTACCATCTTGCATCTATAGTCCTTTTATCTACAATGAGGGAAATATTCTACCAACATTTCCTCTACCTCTTCATGTTTCTTCTTAGCCTAAAGTGTATCCATCTAAGTAGCTATATTGTTTATAACAGCTTTCTTGAAATATATTAGCAAATGAGTAATCTCTATCCTTGAAACTCCACTGGTAGATGGCTTACCCATAGAGGATTTGATAAGCTCTCCCTTACTTTGAATCAGCCCTAGAATAGTTCTAACATATTTTCTTGATATCTTCCTAAGGATCTTGGGTGATATCTCCTCTTGCCATTAGGTCCAAGGCATTAGTGCAACTCTCATTAATTCCCCTTAAGAAAAGTAGCTTTTGTGATTCTTCATTGAGTGTATGGTGTGGATATTTTTTGTAGGAGAAACAAAAACCTTATAATGTAAACCTCCAAGCTCTCATCTTCCTTTTGTTGCATCCTCAAAATGTCATCTCCTCTCATGTCACTGCCCCTGCAATATTTCTTGGACTTTTCAAGAAACTTTGTCTTCATGTCCTCCCAAGTATCAATAGTATTTCTACCTAGGCTCATGAACCATCTTAGTGCAACCTCTTTCAGAGTGGTAGGAAATAGCTTAAGCCTATGAGGATCAGTGCTATAGTCATAACTCTTGCAGAGTATATCAAACTTGAACAAGTATCGGTATCTTCTATAAGAAATCCATAAAACTTATGAAGGGCTGAAGTAGGGATATTTTTTAGGTTGTCAACTTCATATGATGAGAAATGGGGAAAGGAAAAGTTGGATAGTTAGGTTTGTTTCTATTTGCATTGCCCATGCCTGCTTGATGGATTTCCAAGGAAAAGGGGTTCTTAATCAGGTTTTGATCTTTAGTGGAAGCTTAAGAACTAGTCAAATCAGAAAATGCATCAGCAAAGGGAAATGGCTCTTCTTCTTCTTCATTTCTTGGTAGATTTGGAATCTCTTTTAGCTAGAATGGATCGAGATTATTAGGAAGGAATCTCTTATCCTCCCTTTATGCATGTAGTATCAGTTTAGCATTAGCCATCTCACATAATGAATTGTCAAAAGAATAGTGGATCATTACTTTCCTAGATGAGTGGTATTCTAAGAACAACATTTTAGAAATACTACAACAAGAAAAACTATCAATGACTCCAAATAACATCCTAGTTTTAAACCATCCTTAGCAATAGCACCAAAAATATTAGCCTCCTACAATGATTTAATAACTAAGCCTTTATAGTCATGATTCAAAGATTGGAAATCTAACCTAAATAAATATTTCAATCATAATGAAGGTGAATTTAACTTCTCAACCCAAGGACATAAACTTGAAATGTGTCAGCACAGTATGTGCACTAGGAACTCAAAGTAGCCATTTTCATTCTACAGCTAAGAAAGTCATAATGTTGAAAGTAAATTTCTTGGAAAGGAATAACATAAATGTTGAACATCAACAAATAATTATACTAAGCTAAAATGTATGACAAGAATGAAAATCTGAGCAAAAAAATAAGAAACTACTATGTCTACTTTAGCTATAGGAATAGTGACATAATGGAATTCTAGTGGCTGCAAGAATAGACAACACAAAATTCTTAACTAGTTACTGAACATAAAGTAATAACTAAAATAAACTACACTAAAGGATGGATTTATCACCAAGTGGTCCCCCTTGGATGAGTATCCTCTAAAACTAATGTAAACTCAAATGCTCAAACTTAGAACTTCATTTTATTCATTGGGAATCATCAGTACAAAAGAGTAGCATAACTATATTACTCAAACTAAAAATGCAAGTACAACATTAGATTGTGAAACCTCTTGAGAAGGAGCATCTAATCCTTATTTATAGTACCAACTAAACAAGGTAGTCAACTCCACAAACTGTGAGGACACCATTTAGGTAAAATAGAGAAAGTGGAAGGATAGTTACATCTGCATGAAATCTAGTTAGACATACATGTCCAAATGCAGATTTAGTACTATAGTAACACCCACATTTGCTCAATGGTATTAAATACCATTACAAGGCAGTTACATTCAATTTGCATGGGGAATATCTTGTCGTCGATCTCATTTGATCTTTAAATGATTCCCTTGTTGAATGTTATGGTGCATTACCAGCTAGTGGTGTCTTTCTCAATTTAGTATCCTCAAATTATACCTACATGGCAATGTTAGTACACACAATAGTTGCATATTTGTTACTAGCTTAAAGAAAATTCATTAACCATATGTACATTAATATAGATAGTCCACATAACATTCCAATTTCATTAAAGATTTGTAGAAATAGGATTAAGCCCAATGTCTATGTATGTGAGGAAATATTATGAAAATATCAACATTCAACATCAAGGTCCATGACAACTTCAACAAATAAGTCATAAGTTCTACCCAAAATTAGAATAGACTCATCAACAAGCACTCTATACGAGTGATTGTTCAACTGTAAATCCCAAATAATGATCATAGATGGAAAGTGTTCAAAAGTGATGATCATTATTGGATGGCTTCTTCAGCTACAACCAAATCTAGGTCAAAGAAGAGGACCAACATAAAACAACGTTCACCACCAAGTGGTGAATGTATTCCTATGCAAAAATTCCTTTTGAACTCTCAAATGTTGGAGCCACCTTCAAGCGGGCGATGGATATTTCCTTAGAGAATTGATCAAAAAAATTATCCTAATCTATTTGGATGATCTGATCATGTTCTCTAAGTCTAAAGATGATCATTTCGATCACTTGGAGATGGTTTTCAAAATATGTCAAGATTTCAGGATATCCCTAAACCCAAAAAAATGTTTCTTTAGAGTACTGCAAGGAAAACTATTGGGACATGTAGTGTCCAAAGAGGGAATCATAATTGATCCTGGGTCGGTGAAAGCAATCAGGGAACTTTCCCTACCTTTCAACAAAAAGGGAGTCCAATCTTTCTTAGGGAAAGAAAATTTTGTGAGAAAATTCATTTCGGATTTTGCAGGAATAAATAGACCAATTACCCTGATGCTAAAAAAGGATCAATTATTTAAGTGGATGAAAGAATCTATAGAAGCCTTCAAAAAGGTTAAGGATACTATTTCCTCAACTCCTATATTGGTCAATCTAGACCTATTGAAGGACTCGATGATGTAAGTATTTAGTAGAAAATCCAGCATTGCTACCATTTTAACTCAAAAGGATGATGAAGGAAAGGGAGAAAATTTGATAGTCTTCCACTCCCATACTCTAAAGGAATATAAGATGAATTAAAAGTTCATCGAGAGGAAATAATTTGCTATTGTTAAGAGACTCAAGAAGCTGTGACATCTTATATCTTGCAACAAGGCAATTATTTATGTCAAACATTCTAGTGTACACGAATATATCATGGAAGGATAAATCACCCAAAAAAGGGCCAATTGGATCACTAAGATCCTTGAATATGACATTGATGTCAAGCCTACAAAGACTATCTAAGGAAGAGGATTGTGTGAATATTTGGTGTATGACGAAGAGATGACAGCTAAAGAAGAGCAACCAAAGTTGGTTCTAACAAATGAGTCCAAGTCTAAAGGTTGCTAGCTAGGGGACAGAGTTAGGTTCATACACACTGAAAAATATCCAATGGGCCTTCCTTCTCAAAAAAGAATATTTTATAGACTAGAGAACAATGGATATGCACTTATTGAAGGACTCCTTTTCAAAAGGAACTTCAATAATGTTCTATTATGGTGTGTCACCATGGAGCAAGCGAAGAGGATCCTCGACACTTTCCATAGCAATCCTATGGGTGGAAACTTCTCTGTAAAAACCACCACAATCAAAATCATGTACCTTAGGTTATTCTATCACATGCTATTCAATGACTCATACTCCTTGGTAAAATCATATAAGGAATGCCAGTTCTTCGCAAGAAGGAAAAACTCTGCAATGTCTCTTAACTTGATAGTGGTTGAAGAACCCTTCACTCAATGGGGCCTTGATTTCATCGGGATGATCAATCCCTCCTCCAACACCAAACACAAATGGATCATCATGGCCACAGACTACTTCACTAGGTGGATCAAAGCCATGCCCTTGAAGAATCTAACAAAAGCAGAGATTATGGACTTCCTAGAGGGGCTAATAACAAGACTCAACCCACCAAATACCATCATCTCTAACAATGACAATGCTTTCCTAGGTTCTAAGGTATGTCATATTGCACTTGTGCATGGCATATTCTTAAAAAAATCATAAATTAATATCAATAGGGGAATGGCCTGGCTAAGTTGACTAACAAAAATTTAGTCTAACTCATCAAAAGAATTGGGTTAGAACACCAAAGATAATGGCATAAAAACCTTTAGACAGTGCTCTAGGGAGACTACATAACTCCCAAGCAAGTCCTCAAGACTTCGCCATACGAGTTAATATACATGAAGGAAGCATTATTGCCCATCTCCATCAAGATTCCAGCATTGCAACTACTCAAATACCTAGAGGTCAAAGAAAATGGGGCTATGTAGGTTTCATTGGATGAGTTTCTAGAAGTATAAAAAAAAGGGGAAAAGGCCCTAATAGCCATGACTACCTGATAGCAGGTGGTTAAATTATGGTTTGACAAGAAAGCTTTGGACCAAGGTCGAAAATGTAGAAACCTAGTATTAAAATTCAATGAGAGGGTTGTGAAGCCAGGCCAACATGGAAAATTTGACAGTATTTGGGAGGGACCTTTCAAAAAAATTCAATGCAAACAACACAATGCATTTGAATTAAAAACTATGGATAAGGAAGCATTAGGGATTTCAATTAATGGAATTCACCTAAAAAAATTTAATTAAGCTTCACAATTGTTCTACCAATGTAAATATGTATGTAGTGTAGTTATTTTTATTTTGTATTTTTGTTGGCCAATATTTCAATTAGTTCCATAGTACGAGAAGTAGAGAATTATATGCAACCCATGGAATGGAAAATGAACCCATGTGTGCAAATTAAAAAGGTACTGAAGGAAATGAAGAAAAGAAAAGACATATTGTAGAATCATAGAACAAAGGAGACAAAAGTTTAGTATAAATTGTATATTCATTATATATATGCTTTGGTAAATACATTTTCAAATTGCTCTAAGACCATACATTTAAAAGTATATCTATATATTCTACAACTTCTTTGTCTATATATATGGTAAGGCCTTTTTTAGGCACATATACAAAAAGAGGATTAAAAAAGTGTTGATTTATAAAGCATAAAAGGTTTTCAATCTCAAGCAGTGGCAATAGGAGCATCATCAACAAAATTCAAAAGAAAATTATCATCAGTAGTAGCAACAAAACCAATAGTAGTAGCAGCATCAATAGGAGCAACAACTAGTGGTGGGGGATATACCAAATCCCTAAAGTCCATGTACCACTCTACACCATAAAAAAGCACTACATTATAGTAGTGCAATAGGAAATGATAGGCGTGAGTGACCCTCTGGCAATTCTCTTCGTGTGTTTGAATGTGAAACTCTCTTACGAATGGAACCCATGGCACAATGAAATCTTCAATGTGCTTCTGGAGTTTGCTCTCCATCAGAATGCCCAGGCCATATACCATGTTCACCACAATCTTGCCGAGGCCTCCAAGGTACTTTTCTGGGAAGATTTCCAACACTAGGTGAAGAATCATCTGCTTTGGAACCTAAATATCAAGTAACAAGGCAACAAAATGAGAGCATACATTAGTATTAACCCTATATTTATCCTCATATTCAATGCAGTCCCTCCCCAGAACCCACTTCATTGCTACTATGGATAATGAATATTTGTTCTTGGTCATTCTCTTCAAATTCCTATTTGAGATTTCACCTAGGAATGTTGTCTATGGCTTGTTAAAAACTATCCTAATGGGAGTATTCATGGTGCTAAGCTCTATTTGATTGTCTAAAGAAAACCCTACACAACTGCCTAAGTCTAGCTCTATGCAACTATTAATGCTAAATTTTTCCTAACTGTCTAATACCAATTCTACTTAAATTGCAAAGTGTGATTTTTTTATTTCCTAAGTACCTATTTATAGAAATATGTGAGGTAGTTGGGTGCAATAAGCATGATTTTAACTGAGTATTTAAACCTGAAAAAACCCTTTATACACATATAGATCACATTTAAGTGTATTTTTTAATGTAAACCTGACAAACTCATTAAATTTAACTTAATTTATGACACCCACTTACAAGCCCAAGGTGGGACCCATTCACCATGGGTGGAAAATGAGTCCCCCTTGACCCAAAATTCAAAATATTTCAAATTTTCTTTTTGGTTTTTATTCAAAACTTACTTGATGTTAGCCTCTAATGAGGTATTATTAAAAATTAGGGTAGAAAAGTGCATAAATAAGTGCTTTTCTCCTCATTTTACAAATATCTCATTCATTCACAACAATTCTTCATTATTCATCCATCATTCTTCCATCTCAAGTCAAGCAAGCTAGGGTTTCATCATTGCAAGTCATCAAGATAGTTTCTTAAGACATTCAAGGGAAAAAAAATCATGTTTCGCTATAGAAATTCAAGATAATTCATCATGGCAAGGTAATCAACTCCATTATTGCATGTGTTATTACATTATTTCTCTATTTTGGTTTAATTACCTAAAAGGGGTTTGACCAAGGCAAACCCCCATGCCCTAGCATTAAACATTGATCCCTCTTGTCTTGTTTTTATGTAGATTTAGGCATCTTGGAAGCTTCAAAATCATTGAAGATCAAGTTGCAAATTCATTCAAGTCATAGATATTCATTATTTAAGAAAAAATATCAACCAAAAGTCACTTTAAGGCCTCAATCTGATAGTTTCAAAAGTAGACACCTATATGAAGTTGAAGTGTAGACCGAAAGCTTTGAATCCATTGAATATTGAGAAATTCAAAAGTGGACTGATTTGCCATGGATGGTGAATGAGTACAACTCCAAGGTCAGTTTTTGGTTTTCTACATTTTGAGATACCCTTTTGTCAAAAACAAGTTTTGACACAGTTTTGAAGAACTGGGACTGATTTTCCTAGAATGGAAAATGAGTCCCACTCCAAGGCTTAAATTTCAGCATCAATAGTATTATAGATGTCATTTCCAGCCTTCATCAAGATTCTAGGTGCACACTATTAGTTTCATCAAATTTTGTTACAATTTGCATTCATTTCTAGGTGTTTTTGTATTACACAATGTGTTTTCAAACAATTCACATCTCTTGGATTTTGCATTAACAAGTCATTCATTTTATCAATTCCTTTCATTAAAACATTACACCTAGACACAATACATCAATTTACCACCTATTTTCACATTAATCTTGAATGTAATATTGTGCATTTTGGCCTACCTCTCTCCTTTTAAGTGAAAAACCCTAGAAGTGTTAGAGAGGCTTGTGGCATAAAAATCCTTTGTTGGAGGTTGGGTATGATGGATGTGTTTCAATGGAAGGAAATCTCAACTTGGTCACTATCTAGGGGTTTGGAGCAATGGGAGGAGTTGGATTGTATTCTTGCTGGAAGGTAGTGCAACTCTTTAGGGATTAATGATATTCTACCTTGGGGCTTGGATCCTAGAGATATATACTTAGTAGCCTCTAGCTACCAATTGTCAGATAGGTAGAAGTATGGTGGGGATGAATTTCCTTGGTGAAAACAAGTGTGGAATAAGTATCCTTAGCCAAAATATAATTTTTTCATGTGGTTGGTTGCTCAAAATAGATGCCTCACTAGGGATAATCTTCATAAGAGAGGTTTCTAGGGTACTTGTATTTGCTTCTTATGTGCCAATTATAAGGATATTGTTCACATTTATTTTTCCAATGCTCTTTACTGAGGACCATTTGGCACCTTTGAAATTTCTTAGAAAAAATTGCAAGAAGCAACACAAAGTTTGTTAAACACCATGCGTACAACACCAACCACCTATATCTTTGAAGACATCTCTTACGCTTCATCTAACATACTAGAGAAGTCAGATTGGGTAAGCACGTAGGCCTCAGAAAAGAAAAAACCCATAGAGACCAAAGCCAAATAAAGGAGGAATGGGATAACATTCATGATCCCATCCTCGAAAGGAACCTTAAGACTCATAGGGAGATGGCCTACAAAAGAATGAAGAAAAATAATTACATGAATTCCTTGATGAAAAAGTGTTGGTTCAGTGGGATTCCACAATATATGGTATCATTTTTGTACTACTTCCTAGAGCTATTCGATGAGGCAATTAATCATTTTAACCCGGCTACCAACACCATCGAGGGCCTGATGTTGAGAGTTAATATTTGCGTAGAAGTTTTCTAGAACATGCTATGCATCCCTTTAAAAGGATCTAAAGTAGACAACATGGAAACATTCACTATAGGAAAAGGGGAGAAAATATGGAGAACCATAGATTTTTCTTGATATTTTTATAGGAAAGAAACCAAGAGGCCCAAGGGAGATTACAAAATCTGCCATAGATTCTGGAAGCACACATTGCTTTCCCTATAGACATGTAGGATGCCTTTTCAATGATGGCCTTTGTTTTTGGCCTGGACAATGATAGGTATGTTCAAGAGTTTCAATTGGGCCTACAATTTCAGTTGTGCAGGCAACATTCCTTTTTCTAGTATGCCAAGTTACAAAAGTCATCATCAAGGAGATGTTGAGCCAAATGAGGGAATACAAAATGCAACAAAGGTTTAGGTTTCCTTCTTTCCTTACCCATATTTTTTTGCATCAAAACCCTAACTTCTTCAAAAAACATGTTAATTTGGCTATATTTGATGAAAGGGGAAGAAGAAGGCCAGTTTCTATATGGACTCCTCTTCTCTCCTCAACTTATGATTATTATACATTTTTAGATTATTTCTTGACTCTAATTCTGCAAGATTTCAAAGAAGATAATGGTATCTACTAGCCTACCAAAGACCACACAAAGTATATGTAGAATTTCACTCTAAAATCCAACTGGTTTCTCAGAGAGGACTTCACATTCATTCGGATGTACGACTTTACCAGGGAACCATTTTGTCTTCTAGCAAGTGTCACAAATCAGGTGTTGGCTCTTGAAATTTTTTGGAAGGTATCCATCATTGACTATACCTTTTGTGGAGGCCCGACCAAGAAGAAAGGATTCTTCACTTACCTATTGAGCTTTAAAATAGTGGTTATGGCCAAGAAGAAGATTCATAAGCTGTAAGAGGTGAAGGTGGCTTAGTTGGGGTTAGTGTGGATTTGTGATAAATGGAATTACAACCTGAACAATGACCTAGCAAATGAACATGTCAAGGTAACACACAACCCTTGACCTTACTAGGAAATGAGGTGTAGCTCACTAAAAGATCTGGATGATCTATTAGTTGACTTGATTCACAATCCCATAGATGATAGCAGGTCATCATGCCTTAAGTTCTACTTCCCTTTGGTGAAGAATGATGAGAAGCATAAAATAGGGGCCACCCTTTGAAATGGGTTGTCAAGAAAAGAAAATTGGAGCAAGGAAAATATTAGAGATTTCTAGGCTTACCACCAAGAGATCAAACACCCTGATACCCCTTATCAGGGCATAGAGTCGAATGACCAATTTGAGAAGTTGTGGAATGATGAACACATAGATTCTAATAGAAGCAATGATAAGGACATCCACACAGATGAGGCTAGACCATATACATGGAAGGGGAAAGAAAATAAAAAAGAAGTATAAATGGCCCTAGCGAAGTAGAAAAGGAAGCCTACAAAGCATCCTATCCAAGTTTCTTCAAATGTGTCAGTGAATATATCATGTATTAGGGCCTCAAGGACTCTTGCCAAGACTATGAAAACATCCAAAAAATATTAATGACAATAGTCAGAGGTTATAGAGGTGGGTGATTCCCCAGCTAACAAAAGGCGGCACATATAAGTGGCTCCTAAAGAGAGTTCGCGAGAGCCTGAAGCAAGTGAGGAGATCAAAGAAAGCAAGGAGCCTACAATGACTCAAGGACCACAATAATATACACCCCAGGTATCTCTCACTCCCTCTTTTCTTGGTTCACAATCTCTAGTTTCTTTCCCTATCTCTAAGTCACTTGTCACTTCAAGTGTTGGCTCTTCCTTCTCAACTACTACTGAAATAGCCACGAGAGGTTTCTCCTAGTTTTCGTAGATGAGACCATTTTCCTTTACCCCTTTAAAAACTTTGCACCTTTCACTAGAGCACAATCCACATCTACTATTGAATCACCCTTTGCCTCTGCGGCTGCTATTGATACCCCTCCTACTATTGTATTAGGTCTAACCTAGTCAACCCAATAAATGGAATCTGCCATGACTTCGTTGCCGCCTCCACTTCCCATGAGTCCTCCCCTTGGTTCATAGGCCATACATTGGAATATTCTCCCATTTTCCCTACAAATAGTCAATATTCTAAGGAAGAAAACATCTAGAACTACTACCCTCTCTTTCCCTTTTTCTCTCCCTCTTGATGCACCTTTCATAAGAAAACTAGTTAAGTCACCATCATAATTTATGTCAGAGGCTGATAAAACAAAACAAGCACAGACCATCAGGATCTAGAAGAAAAAGATCAAGGATGCAAAAAATATAGCCGAGTCAAAAGTATAGACCATTTTCAATGAAACTCAGTAATCGTTCCATTTTCTGACTATGCATCTGACAGTCATCAAACCACAAGTAGAGATGCAACCTGATGATTACAACATTTATGCCATGGGACTTGACCTGATTATAGCCTGACCACAAGACAAAGTTGAGCTTATGGAGGAAACACAATGGGTGGTGACCACTGACATCCTCAAGCTTGGTCGCCAACTGAAGAAAAAGGATGAAGAGATTGTGTAGGAGGTTGGTTCGAAGGATGTAGAGATTGACTATTTTAAGGATCTTCCCCAAGCCCCTATTTCCCAGTTAGATCTCCTTCCAGTTCCTCAACAATTATATATCTCATACTCATAAAAGGTCAAGGCCTTCTACTTGACTCTACAGTTGACACTCCAATTTATCTTGGAGGAAACAAGTTTAGGAAGGGAAGTTTGCCAAATGATTGAGAAATTCCCACAATTCATCATGAAGAAGGTTCTTGAGGAAAGAAAGTTGATAGATAAGCTATATACAGTTTTGAATGAGGACTTAGTCCACGCGGAGATTCAGGAATGTAAATAAGCTTCCAAGACAACAAAGGAGTTCATCTACTACCACACAACCATCCTCCATACTATCAAGTGTGTTGCCACAATGGGCCAAACTATGGATTGCATGTGGGAAAAATTTTCCCAGCTAACTCAAATGGGCTTGCCCTCCCCATTTCTTTCAAATGATTCAATGGCCATAACAAAATATATTGTAGTAAGGACTCAAGAGAAGTAGCAGGACAACTTTTCTTTCCAAAGCTTTGTCAAACCCCCTACTACAAAAGATATTGAGGGCATCAAGTTCATCAAATAATCGGGTTGCTCTTCCAACTCAAGTCCAAGGTTGATTATCCACAAAGCTACCATATAAGGAGATGATCGATATGCATGAGACACACAATAATCTATGCATCATATCAACACCATCTAAGGCTGACTAGCTACCTCTATAGATAGCTCTCTCCAATCTCTAATTACATTGCCCACATTTGGATAACACTCTTATCTTTGAACCAAAATTTTGGGTTCCTCATTCCATAGGAAAAATGCCCTTGGTAGTCGCCAAAAGTTGTGGACATAAATTTCCTCAAGCCACCCTTCAAGTTGTTATCATTTTCTCTAAGTATGAACCATTCCTCATACATTGAAATATCATCGAGCCCTTTTTTAATGAGCTTCATCTACTACCACCACATGTCCACCAGGCACTCACCACTGGGATTTCTTCCTTCGCTCCTCCTTTGGCCCCCGCCATACTTCCATGTTTTGAAACTACGAGCTCTTAAAGAGATCTTCTCTTTTCTTTTCAATCAAGCCCCATCTACATTCCATGCAGTAATGGTTTGCGTTCACTTTTGGGTAGACCCCATAGTCAACATTGGCTATAAATAATTTTCCATGTGTCTTCCTAATGCAAGTTTTTATCACAAGAGGAGATGAAAGAACAACGAGCCCTAACCTATTACCTCGTGTCCTAATTGCCTCCATATGTAAGTGACACATGTTTACACAAGGGTATGTCAGGACCACTACCATCATTCATAGGGGATGCATCTGGTTTGAGGATGACTAAGTTCCATGCTCAAAATCTTTTTTTGTTACAACGTTCAAGGGAAACCATTTCTCTAGGCATCATTGTTCATGATGGGGGAGTCATTTGTTACAAGCTCACCAAGTGGTGGGATTATTTTTCTATAAGTACTACTTCCTTTTGGTTGGTTGAGTTCAAAATATACACAAAAATTAGGGTGAAAGACACTAGGACCTTTTGTACTATTTTAGACTATTGTATAAGACTCACAGACTGTTCCACTGTTCAGCCTTTCTATTTTCTTAAGCTATTTGAAAAACATTATACTATGTCATTACTATATTGAATGATTTATTTGTAGAACTTCTATGATTTCAATAAAAATTATTGATTTAGATCATGTCTTTGACTCCTATTTTCAATAAATGTGTATGGGAATTATTTTATGTTATTAGATAGGTTATTTAGGTTTTCATTTTTGATTTATGTTATTCTAGGACTTAGCAGATTGTTGAAAAAGCCCTTAAATCTCATCCCAAAGGATAGATTTGTGGTGCCTATATCTAAATCTTGGCGCATCACCTGAGTTAGACCTTTATTTTTTATATTTTCTTCCATTTCCCATTCCAAAACCCCAAATACAAAAGAAGCTAGCTCCTTTAAAATTATTGGAGGTCACTCAGTTTAGCGCAATTGGTTCCCTCATTAACTGAGTTTCCCATAAGGGTTGTTACCTTGTCAATTTTTTGGCATCAACAATGGGAAAGACTCCTTCAACATGGAGGAGTGGAGGATAACCACCCACAAAGATAGGGTGAGACTCCTAACCACCCATGAATGAAGGGAAAGACTACTTCAACATGGAGTGGTGGTGGTTAACCACCCACAAAGATAGGGTGAGACTCCTAACCACCAATTAATGAAGGGAAAGACTCCTTCAACATGGAGTGGTGGCAGATAACCACCCTCAAGGATAGTAGGTGTCAAAGACCATTTCCTTGACACCTAAGTAGGTTTATGTAAGCCATGTGTACATCTATGATTGCACCAACATATATGTAGTGCTTAAATGTGGACATCATTATTAGTGTTCAAGAAATGATTTATATTATAAATGAATAGATGTTATTCAAATATTGTGTTATTGGACCTCATAGGGTTATTATGTTGTGCTTCAACTATATATTCATTGAGCAAGTACCCTTGATGTGTGTTGAATGGTTACAGGTACAAGGTTATTTCTCCAGCAAGCTACATAGGTCTAAGTTATTCTCCAATGGTAGTTAATTTAGAGATTTCACATTGGGCCTCCCTATCCATTCCTTGATAATACTTGAATTGAGTATGGTATGTGTTATATTTAACCCTATATTAACTTAGATCTAAGTTACAAATTATTTTGGAATGTTTACATGTCATGAATTATCAATGAATGCATGATTTAATTAATGGTTTAAAATATATGTTTTGCATAAATTAAATATTAGGAATTTTAATGATTATTATATTGGTTATTAAAATATCTTTTGTGTTTAGATAGGCTTGATTCAAGGGTGTAATTGGGATGGTAATGTGGTCATCCAATTTTACTTAGAGTTTGTGGATGACATGGTATTGCTTGGTGTTGTGAAAATCAATGAGGCTCTTAATCTTAGGAGAGCCTTAGATGTCTATCTCACTACTTCTTGGAAAGAATTAATGAAGATAAATATTCTATTTTCTTTTTGAACACCACTCTTGGTATTCAGATTAGAATTACTTGGATCCTCAAATTCCAAATTGGGGAGTTTCTTTTGGTTTATCTTAGTGTCCCCCTTTTAGTGGGCCTCCTTCATAGGGGAACCTAGCAAGTGATCCTTGATAATCTTTGTTGATAATTTAGACATTAGACTTCAAAGAAAATTTCATTTGCAGGAAAAGTGATTCCATTGAAGTTAGTGGTGTTGGATCTTCTAATTTACAAATGTATCATTTATTTAGCTTGTTGAAATTTTTTTAGGGAGTTGGATGCCTTGGCTAGAAAATTTATGTGGTCTAGTAACCTAGAGTCCACAAAGTGGAGGTTGGTGAAGTGGGAGAATATTTATAGATCAAAGTAGGAGGGTGGCTTTGGTTTGATATAGGATACTCTCATAGGGATGGTGATCATTGTTAAATTATATTGGTGTTGCTACTAAAATTAGGATCAAGCTTGGGCCAAGATCCTCACTTTTAAATATTTGGGAGAGGTGGTGAGTGATGAGATGCCTAGGTACACCATGTCAAGAAAGGGATTTATGATTTGGGATACTCTTAAGATAGATACTAATCTTATTCAGCAAGAGCTATTTTGAATCTATAAAAGGGGGTCTAAATCCCTATTTTGATTTCATTTTTGGGATGGATACCCTTCCCTAATGTTCATGCATTAACACATACAGTCTTTTTTCTTGATTTTTTTGGATGTTGGTTGGTCCAAGGTGGAAGTGTACCATAGAAAAATGGATCATTATCATTTTCATTGTCACTTAGGTCCTACTTTCTTAGTATTTGATCTATTTTTCTTGATTTAATGATGTAATGTGACTTCAATACTTAGAGTAAAAATTCTAAAAATTCAAATTATTGAAGTCTTGTGATAGTGTTGTGAAGTGTTGTAAAACATTTCTACACTTTTCTAGGATCTTCTCATTATAATTCATCTAAATATCACCTTTGTATTCATCATCAAGTCCTATTTTGAAGTGTTGTAAACTCTTGTAACAAAGATTGATGCTTTTCCAGGCTTATTTTCCTTATTTACACCTTTCTTATGTATTTTATGACCCCTTTATACACTTATAGATCACATTTAAGTGTATTTTCTAATGTAAACCTAAAAAACCTCATTAAATGTAACTTAATTTCTGACACCCACTTACAAGCCCAAGGTGGGACCCATTCACCATGGGTGGAAAATGAGTCACCCTTAGCCCCAAATTCAAAATATTTCAAATTTTAATTTGGGTTTTTATTCAAAAATTACCTGATGTTAGCCTCTAATGAGCTATTATTTATAAATTAGGGTATAAAATTTTATAAATAAGTGTTTTTCTCTTCATTTTACATCTCTCTCATTCATTCACAACAATTCTTCATAATTCATCCATCATTCTTCCATCTCAAGTGAAGCAAGATAGGGTTTGATCATTACAAGTCATCAAGATAATTTCTTAAGACATTCAAGGGAAAAATTTTCATGTTTTGTTGTAGACAATCAAGATCAATCATCATGGAAAGGTAATCAACTCTATTATTGCATGCTTTATTACATTATTCCTCTATTTTGGTTTAATTACCTAAAAGGGGTTTGACCAAGGCAAACCCTCATGCCCTAACTTTCAACATTTCTCTCTCTTGTCTTGTGTGTATGTAGATTTAGGCATCTTGAAAGCTTCAAAATCATTGAAGATCAAGTTGCGAAGTCATTCAAGTCATAGATATTCATTATTTAAGGAAAAATATCAACAAAAAGTCACTTTTAGGCCGAAATCTGACAGTTTCAAAAGAAGACACCTGTTGGAAGCTAAAGTGTAGACTGAAAGCTCCAAATCCAACCTTTGAATATTGCAAAATTCAAAATTGGACTAATTCTCCATGGATGGTGAATGAGTCCCACTCCAAGTTCAATTTTTTGTTTTCTACATTTTTTGATACCCTTTTGTCAAAAACAAGTTCTGACATAGTTTTGTAGAACTAGGACTGATTCTCCCAGAATTAAAAAATGAGTCCCACTCCAAGGCTTAAATTTTAGCATCAACAACATTCCAAATGTCATTTCCAACCTTCATAAATATTCCAAGTGCACACTTTTAGTTTCATCAAATTTTGTTACAATTTGCATTCATTTATAGGTGTTTTTGTATTACATAATGTGTTTTCAAACAATTCACATCTCATAGAATTTGCATTAACAAGTCATTCCATTATTAGTTTCTCGCATTCAAACATTACATCTAGACACAATACATCAATTTCCTACCCATTTTTACATTAATCTTGAATGTAACATTGTGCATTTTGGTGTACCTCTCTCCTTTTAGGTGAAAAACCCTAGAAGTGTCAGAGAGCCTTGTGATGCCAAAATCCTTTGTTTCAGGAAGATTTCAAGGTGAGTGGGAAGTCAGATACGATGGATTTGTTTCAATGGAAGGACATCTCAACTTGGCCACTAGTTGAGGCTTTAGAGCAATAGAAGGAATTTGCTTGTATTCTTGTTGGAAGGTAGTACAGCTCTTTAGGGATTAGTGATATTCTACCTTGGGGCTTGGATCCTAGAGGTATATACTTAGTAGCCTGTAGCTACAAAGTGTTGGATATGTAGAAGTATGGTGGGGATGAAGTTCCTTGGTGGAAACAAGTGTGGAATAAGTATTCTTAGCCAAAATAAAAAAAATTCATGTGGTTGGTTGCTCAAAATAGATGCCTCACTAGGGATAATCTTTATAAGAGAGGTTTCTAGGGTTCTTCTATTTCCTTCCTATGTGCCAATGATGAGGATACTATTTCACATTTATTTTTCCAATGCTCCTTACTGAAGACCATTTGGCACCTTTGAAAGTTTTGAGACTGAAATACAAGGAAAAGAAACACAAATTTTGTTGAACACCATGCGTGCAACACCAACCACCTATATCTTTGAAGACATCTCTTAATCTTCTCGTGAGATGCTATCAAAGCCAAAATGGGTAAGCATGTGGGCCTCTAAAAATAAAAAACCCCATAGAGACCAGAGCCAAATAAAGAAGGAATGGGATAACATTCATGATCCCATCCTCGAAAGGAACCTTAAGACTTGTAGGGAGGCGGCCTAGGAAAGAATGAAGAAAAATAATGACCAAAATTCCTTGATGCCAAAGTGTTGGCTCAGTTGATTTCAACAATATATGGTCTCATTTTTGCACTACTACCACCACCATCGAGGGTCGAGAGCTAATAGTTAATATCTACATAGAAGTTGTCTAAAACATGCTATGTATCCATTTAAAAGGCTCTAAAGTATACAAGATGGAAACATTCACTATAGGAAAAGGGGAGAAATTATGGAGAACTAGAGATTTTTCTCAAGATTTTTATAGAAAAGAAACCAAGAGGTCCAAGGGATATTAGAAAAAGCTTCCATAGATTCTGGCAGCGCACAATGCTTTCCCTGTAGACATGCAGGATGCCTTTTCAATGGCCTTTGTTTTTGGCCTAGACACCAACATTTATGTTCAAGAGTTTCAACTAGGCCTAGGATTTTAGTTGCACAAGCAACATTCCTTTTTCTGGGATGACTTCGTAGAATTCATCATCAAGGAGATGCTAAGCCAAATGAGGGAATACATCTAACACAATAGAGGTTTAGGTTTCCTTCTTTCCTTGCCCATGTACTTTTCCATCAAAACCCTGAATTCTTCAAAAACCATGTGAATTTTACTATATTTGATGAAAGGGGAAGAGGAAGGCCAGTTTTTGTATGGAATCCTCTTCTCTCCTTAACTTATAATTATTATGCATTTTTGAATTATTTCTTGACTCTTATTCTGAAAGATTTGAGAGAGGATGATGGTATCTACCGACTTACCAAAGACCAGACAAAGTATATGTAGAATTTCACTCTGAAATGTATCTGGTTTCTCGAAGAGGACTTCACATTCATTCAGATGTGTGGCTTTACTAGGGAACCATTCTAACTTCCAACATGTGTCACAAATCAGGTGATGGCCCTCAAAATTTTCTACAAGGTATCAATCATTGACTATACCTTTTGTGGAGGCCCAACCAAGAAAAAAGGATTCTTCACCTGCTTGTTGAGCTTTAAAATAGTGGTTATGGCCAAGAAGAAGATGCCTAAGTTTCTAGAGGTGAAGGTTGCTCAGTTGGGGTTAGTGTGGATTTGTGATTAATGGAATTACAACCCCAACAATGACCTACCAAATGAACATGTCAATGTAACACAAAGCCCTTGACCTTACTGTGAAATGAGGTGTAGCTCACTAAAGGATATAGATGATCTATTAGTTTACTTGATTCACATTTCCATAGATGATATTAAGCCATCATGGCTTAAGTTATACTTCCCTTTGGTGAAGTATGATGAGAAGCATAAAATAAGGGCCACCCTTCACAATGGGTTGTCAAGAAAAGAAAACTAGAGCAAGGAAAATATTAGAGATTTCTGGGTTTACCACCAAGAGATCAAACACCCTGATACCCCTTATTAGGGCATAGAGTCGAATGACCAATTTGCTAAGTTGTGGAATTATCAACACATGGATTCTGATAGAAGCAATGGCAAGGACATTGACTCAGATGAGGCTGGACCATATATAGGGAAGTGGAAATAAAATTAAAAAGAAGTACAAACGACCCCAATGTAATAGAAAAGGAAGGCTACAAAGTAGCCTAGCCAAGCTTCTTCAAATGTGTGGGTGAATATATCATGTATGAGGGCCTCAAGGACTCACACTTGGACTAGGAAAACATCCAAAAAATCCTAACGACAATAGTAAGAGGTTATAGAGGTGGGTGATTTCCCACCTAACAAAAGGTAGTGCATAGAAGTAGCTCCTAAAGAGAGTTTATGGGAGCCTGAAGCAAGCAGGGAGATCAAAGTAGTATAGGAGCCTGCAACGAGTCAAGGAACATAATCATCTACACCCTAGGTATCTCTCACTCCCTCTTTTCTTGCTTCACAATCTCTAGTTTCTTTCCTTGTCTCTGAGTAACTTGTCACTTAAAGTGTCATCTTTTCCTTCTCTACTACTGCTACAATAACCACGAGAGGTTTCTCCTAGTTTTCATAGACAAGACTATTTGCATTTATCCCTTTATGGAACTTTCCACCTTTTGCTGGAGCACAATCCACATCTACTATTGCTTCACCCTTTTCCTCCACGACTGCTATTGGTACGCCTCTTACTACTATTGTATCAGGTCTGACCTAGTCAACCCAATAAATGGAATCATCCATGACTTCATTGCCACCTCTGCTTCCCATGAGTCCTGCCAATGGTTCACAGGTTGTACTTTCGAAGAGTCCCCCATTCTCCCCACAAACATTCAATCTTTTAAGGAAGAAAAAATCTAGAACTACTACCCTCTCTTTCCCTTTTTCTCTCCCTCCTAGTGTACCTTTTTCAAGTAGACTCTAGTTAAGTCACCAACACAAATTATGTCAGAGGTTGATAAAACAAAACAAGCACAGACTATCAGGATCGATAAGAAAAAGACCAAGGATGCTATGAAGCTAGCCGAGTCAAAAGTACAAACCATTTTCAATGAAGCTCAATAGTCATTGCATTTTGTGACTATGCATATGAGAGTCATCAAGCCACAAGGAGAGATACAACTTGATGATTACAACATGTACACCATGGGACTTGATTTGAGTATAGCCTAACCACAGGACAAAGTTCAGCTCATGGAGGAAACACAATGGGTGGTGACCACCAACTTCTTCAAGCTCAATCACCAACTAAAGAAAAAAGAAGAAGAGCTAAAAAATGTAAAGGAGAGGATAGATGTCTTATAGGTGAATGACAAGTAAAGAGAGGAAAAATTTGTGTGCCTATCACAACAAAAGGAGGCAGAGTAGGCTAAGCTCTGAGAGGAGCTTGCAAATTTTATATTTGATGACTCCAACTTGGTTTTCAAGTTGCGGAAGAAAAACCAAGAATTGCAAGACCAACTAGCTCAAATGGAGCAGGATATGCAACAAAAGAATCAGGAGTTTGATAATCAATGCACTTAATTCAAGCAAAAACTGTAGCAGAAATACATGGAATTTGAGAGTCAACAAGCTCAATTGGAGAGGGAAGTCTAGGAGACAAAGATTTCCCTCAAAAGGGAATCGACAAACAAAAGTCGAGCTAAAGAAAACTGGCTTGTCAAATTGAGAAAACTACAGGGACAACTTTCTGTCATAGAAAAAAGAGCTTCAAAGCTTGTGTAGGAGGTTGGTTCGAAGGATGCAGAGATTGACTATTTTAAGGATCTTCCCCAAACCCTTGTTTCCTAGTCAGATCTCCTTCCAGTTGCTCAAAAATTATATATCTCATACTGGGAAAAGGTCAAGGCCTTGTGCTTCACTCTATAGTTGACACTCTAATTTATTACGAAGGTAACAAGTTTAGGAAGGGAAGTTTGTAGAATGATTGAGGAATTCCCACAATTCATCATAGAGAAGGTTCTTGAGGCGAAAAGGTTGCTAGATAAGCTATATACAGTGTCAAATGAGGACTTAGTGCACATGGGGATTGAGGTGTGTAAATAAGCCTCCAAAACAACAAAAGAGTTCATCTACTACCACATAGCCATCCTCCATGCTAGCAAGTGCACTACCACACTAGGCCAAACTATGGATAGCATGTGGGAAAAAATTTCCTAGCTAACTCAAATGGGCCTTCCCTCCCCATTTCTTTCTAATGAATTAGTGTCCACATAAAAATATATTGTAGTAAGGATTGAAGAGAAGCAATGGGACACCTCCACTTTACAAAGCTTTTCCCAACCCCCTACTGTAGAAGATATTGAGGGTCTCACTCATCAAATAACGTGGTTGCTCTTCTAACTCAAGTCTAAGGTTGGTTATCCACAAAGCTACCATATAAGGAGATGATTGATATGCATGAGATGCATGATAATCTGTACATCATATCAACACCATCCGAGGCTAACTAGTTACCTCTACAAATAGCTCTCTCCAAGCTCTAATTACATCACCCAATGGATAAGGCTCTTGTCTTTGAACCAAAATTTTGGGTTCCTTGTTCAGTAGGAAAAACACCCCTGGTAGTCACCACAAGCTATGGACATAAATTTACTCTAGCTAACCTTCAGTGATGTAGAGGGTATGGGGCTTTAGGAAAAACATACAAATATTACAAGGATTTCAATGAAGCACTCTCAAGCCTCTTCCAGGCACCCTACAAGAGATAAGCATCAAAGTTTCACTTATGACTTTAAACCTTCACTTATGGACCCAAACCCTAGGGAAGCTTTAAAAGACTCAAAAAACTTGTCTTAAATGGTTTCAAGCCCCAAACCTCTGACTTAAACACAAACTCACTTTTTGCACCTTGACTAGGCTTCTAGCTCAACTAAACCTCTAACAATGGTTTTTTTTTTACTTTTCACTCAACTTTCCCAAAGGACTCCTCAATATAATGATTGATTCAATTGTGGTTTATGATGCCAAACAACATATCAAATCCCTAATGACACTTGTTTTAGACTAACCCTTCCAAAATCTGATGTCTCCACAAAATCAAGGCCTAATTAGCCCTCTTTTCCAAAGCAACCCTACTCAAATCTTAACTCCAGATTATAAGACTTTTAATGGTACCTTAAAATGTTCCCAAACCAAGGATTTTTAGTTTTTTAAGTGCCTATGACACCCTTGAAACCATCAAACACAAAACCCTCACTAAATTGCTCCAAAACTAGGGCCTCTTGAAAATTAGCTTTCCCAACACTTCCAAAACCTTCTCTTTAACTTTTCACCATTATATCGACATATTTAAACACCTTAAACTCAAAAATATATCCCTCATTAAGGAAAATCTCCTACTGCTAAGCCTTAGCCTCCATTTTCATGCACTTTTTCTTGCTAAAACTTGGTGTACACGGGTATGTGCAAGATCATCATGGAAAAAATAGGCCCTTAAGTGGCAGAAAATTCAAAAAAATCAGTGTTAGGAAACTTGAAATAAAAAATTGAATAAGTTATCTATATTATTTCAAAAATATGTAAGAATAGAATCTATAGAAAATTGAATGTAGTTTCTAAACTAATAGGTTTATTTAAAAATAAATAAAATCTGTTTGGTGAAAATTTGAAATTTCAATGTAGTAGTTCTTAAATTTCAAGGAAAAAATAAGAAGTAGGTGTCTATCTGACCACCCTAACCATAATAAAATGATAATATATTTTTATAATATTTTATATATAAGTAGAGGACTCATGTCTGGATGTGATGCATATTTTTTTATAATTTTTTTCCAAGTAAATAATTAATTATGAATTTTATTTACAACTTTTAAAAAATATAAAAACTCGTATGTCTGACAACTTTAACTTGGTCAAAAATTCATGAAATTTATTTTTTCTTTTTTTAATCCTATAGTATGTGAAGCATAGAATGTGATGCATGTTTCAGATTCAAAAAATGTGATAATGTTTGAAAGTTATAGATGTTTTTCAATTAGCCTACCAATCAGGACTTTTGTCGTAATTCTAATAGAAAATGAATAATATTTATTTATTAAATTAAAATTAAAGCATAATTTATATTGGTGGAGAGCTAAGAATTTCCTCTAAAAACCCTTTTCATTTCATCAATTTTTGGTAAAAAAAAAGTCATCAGCCACATACCCTACAAATACCCATAATATTGCTACTTTTTGGCCCATCATGATCCTGCACATACCCACACCCAATAATCACTCTTTCTTGCGCAATAACTTCTTCTATATGTATAATACAAGTTATATATGATCCATTTCACAAGTTTCCAGTCACACTCTCCCATGAAATGGATCATTTATTCATGAAGACTCTCAAAACTAGTGAAAATCTGCACTTTTTGAGGAAAGTCAGCAATATAACACAAGAAACTGATTCCCAACATTATTCAAGTCATTTAAAAGGTCAAATGAATGTAAATATAAGTTCCTAAATCATCCAAGTGAGCATGAAACCAAAAGGAACCAGAAATTCATCAAAAAAACTCAAGCAAATGCAAAAAGATTGAAGTTTTTATTGATTTTCTATAGCAGTCCTTACAACACTTACAATATAAGCCAACAGCCCATACAAATGAATCCTCCAACATTTAAAACCCTTCCCCGAACTATCCCAACTAATTATAATTTATTTCATTACATTATTAGTGCTAAATAATCAAAAACACACTTTCCCTCCTAAAGTTGGAGGTTGAAAAATTGAATTCTCCAACTTGAAATTTATTAACTCCTATGAACTAAAGCCTTCTAAAAATTATTACATGGCATTATTCAACCTTAATTAACATGATTAAAACAAAAAAAAACACCTATCTAGACCCTTAGGACACTATTTGTCAATTACAATGCACTTTGGTCCTATGGTCCTTATCAGGACCCTTAGGACTTTTGACTCCTTCAATATTTTTATCCATTTCAAAAGCCATTATAGGCTTCAAGATGTCATAATTGATGTTCTGAGATGTTTGATAGGTCTTCATGACCCCTGAATTCTCCTGTCTCTTGAAGTGTTCCTTGAAGAGCTTGGGTGCTCCTGTACCATTCTCCCCAAGAAAGAAAAAGGTCTTGCCCCAAGAAGTATCCAACTTGTTGCTGCCATAATACTCCTTGTTCCTGTATGTTTGCACCTTCTAATTACCAAGCATGAAATCTCCCATTTGAAGTTACCTTCTTCCTTTTTTTCCAACCTGCATTCATGTCACTCCACATGTTAGTGTCAAAATTGTGTTTTGTTTGTCCTTTTTGCTGCTTGAACTTAGTTTGGCCTTGTATCATGTTCATGCCCTTACTCCACTGATCCCTTTACAAAGAAATACCACCATTATTACCTACAAAAATAGGGAATTCAATACTTCCAATCTTAATACTTTCCAAGTCCCAAAGATTCTATTTTTTAGGACTGTATGCTTCATATCTCTACTGTAGTTTACTAGTTTTCAACCAACCAGTGTCTTCCCCTGTCCTACCTTGCACTTTAACCTAAAAATGCTTCTCAAAATAGATCACAAAACTTTCATTAGATTTCTCCAAAGGTAAATGAACCAACTTATATCTACTATCTCCTTTATGCACCAAATATGTATTATGGAATCCATCATGCACTGTCCTCCTAGCATACTGCCATGGTCTCCCTAAGATGATATGACCACAAGTCATTGGAATGACATCACAAAGCACCCTATCCTGATATGATCCAAATTAAAAATCTACACAATCCCTCTTACAAATCTCTACATGCTGCATTTGAGTTACCAAAGTGGCCTTGTAGGGAGTAGGGTGATCAAAGGTTTCAATTCCCAACATGGCTACCATATAAGATGAAACTAAATTGCTATGTGACCTTGAATCTATGAGTAATCTACATATTTTACCATGACTAAGACGATTGATCTTAAAGATAGTTACCTTTGGCTCTTGATGAAGTCTTTCTCCTTGCTTGATCATAAGAAACTCACCATCAATCATAGGGCCTGCAATAAATGTTTTTGGTTCTTCCTTTTTGTCTTCTTCTTGTACCAAATTAGCTCTCCTTTCTCTGCCATTATAAGCTTGTTTTCATTTAGAAAACTTGAAGGAAGGATGCCCCAGTTCATTGCAATTGAAACACCTACCTGTGAATGTGCCTCTACCTTGTCCAAATCTGCCTCCTCCTCTAGGAGTGTATCCTCCTCTTTGATCTGATAACACCTCTTTGCCTTTGTCATTGCTACCTTGTCCTTGTTCTCTATTACCTTTGCCTCTACTTGAACTACCTCCTCTTCCACCATTGCTTGACCTTTCTTGCTTCCTTTTCACCTTTTCTTCTGCTATAATGGCCAATTAAAAACACTCTCCTAATGTCCTTGGAAATTGCAAACCAATCTCATCTTGTAGATTATACCTCAAGCCATTGATATACCTGGCTACTTTCTCATCTTCTTCTTCATATCATCCTCTGATACTAAGCTTGTGAAATTGCTTAGTATAGGACATCACATCCATGTCCTTTTGTCTTAAATTCTGCCTCATCCTCTTCACATGAATTGTGTAATCAGATGGTAGGAACTATTCCTTGACCAAAATCTTCATTCTTGCCCATGTAGTGACTTTTTCCAATCACCTAGCCATCCTATCATTCTAAAAACTAGTCCACCATGTCAATGTTGTGCCTCTCAACTTGGTTTTGGAAAACTTAACCTTCCTCTCTTCATCCATCTCTTCAAACTCAAAATAATTCTCTAAGGCATCAAGCCATCCTAACACCTCTTCACTATCCATCTTCCCTTGATAGATAGGAAAATCTATGTGACTCTTTCCTCCATGACCTTGTACTACTTTCAACAACCTCACTAACCTCCTTTCTTCAGGGTCTTCTATCTCACTTGCAGGTGGTTCTTGATTTAACCTCACATGCTCTTCATCTTCATCATTATCTTCTTGGTTTTCTTTCTCTTCTCTCCTATTTCTCTCAAGGTTGTTTATCCTTGCTTGCTCTAGCCCGCTCTCTTGCTGCTTCTTGTTCTCTTTTTTCTCTTCTCTTCCCTTCCAAGATTTCCCTTAACTCCTCCAATTCTCTTGCTAGTTGATTTTTAGGTGCCATTTTTGATTCTTCAATCCCTAAAGACTTACTCCCTAATTTGATACCACTCTGATGTAGAGGGTATGGGGCTTTACGAAAAACACACAAAGATTACAAGGATTTCAATGAAGCACTCTCAAGCCTCTTCTAGGCACCCTACAAGAGATAAGCCTCAAATTTTCACTTATGGACCCAAACCCTTGGGAAGCTTTAATAGACTCAAACAAACTTTTCTTGAATGGTTTCAAGCCCCAAACCTCTGACTTAAACACAAACTCACTTTTTGCACCTTGACTAGGCTTCTAGCCCAACTAGGCCTCTAGCAATGGTTTTTTTGAATTTTCACTCAAATTCCCCAAAGGACTCCTCAATATAATGATTGATTCAGTTGTGGTTTATGATGCCAAACAACATATCAAATCCCTAATGACACTTTTTTTAGACTAACCCTTCCAAAATCTGTTGTCTTCACAAAATCAAAGCCTAATTAGCCCTCTTTTCTAAAGCAACCCTACTCAAATCTTAACTCCAGATTATAAGACTTTCAATAGTACCTTAATATGTTCCCAAACCAAGGATTTTTGGGTTTTTAGGTGCCTATGACACCCTTGAAACCATCAAACACAAAACCCTCACTAAATTGCTCAAAAACTAGGGCCTCTTGAAAATTAGCTTTCCCAACATTTCCAGAACCTTATCTTTAACTTTTCACCATTAGATAAACATATTTAAACAACTTAAACTCAAAAATATACCCTAAATTAAGGAAGATCTCCTGCTACTACACCTTAGCCTCCATTTTCATGCACTTTTCCTTGCTAAAACTTGGTGTACACCCAAGAATCACTCTTTCCTACACAATAACTTGTTATATCTGTATAATACAGGTTATATATGATCCATTTCACAAGTTTTCAGTCACACTCTCCCATGAAATGGATCATTTATTCATGAAGACTCTCAAAACTAGTGAAAAATCTGCACTTTTTGAGGACAGTCATCAATATAACACAAGAAATTGATTCCCAACATTATTCAGGTCATTAAAAAGCATGTAAATATAAGTTCCTAAATCATGCAAGTGAACATGAAACCAAAAGGAATCAGAAATTCATCAAAAAAACTCAAGAAAATGCAAAATGATTGAAGTTTTTATTGATTTTTTGTAGCAGTCCATACAACACTTACAATATCAGCCAACAGCCCATACAAATAAATCCTCCAACCTTAAAAACCCTTCCCCCAACTATCCCAACTGATTAGAATTGATTTCATTACATTATTAGTGCTAAATCATCAAAAACACACTTTCCCGCCTAAAGTTGGAGTTAGAAAACTTGAATTCTCCAACTTGAAATTTATTAACTCCTATGAACTAAAGCCTTCTAAAAATTATTACATGGAATTAGTCAACCTTAATTAACTTGATTAAAAAAAAAAAAACACCTATCTAGACCCTTAGGACACTATTTGTCAATTACAATGCACTTTGGTCCTATGGTCCTTATCAGGACCCTTAGGAATTTTGACTCCTTCAATATTTTTATCCATTTCAAAAGCCATTATAGGATTCAAGATGTCATAATTTATGTTCTAAGATGTTTGATATGTCTTCATGACCCCTGCATTCTCCTGTCTCTTGAAGTGTTCCTTGAAGGGCTTGGGTGCTCTTGCACCATTCAGGTTGTTTTCATTTTCTCTAAGTCTGACCCATGCCTCATGCATTGAAATATCATAGGTTCCCTTTTTAATGAGCTTCATCTACTTCCACCATGTTTTCACCAGGTGCTCACCACTGGGATTTCTTCCTTTTCTTCTCCTTTGGCCCTCACAATGCTTCCACGTGTCAAAACTATGAACACTTAAAGATTGCTTCTCTTTGCTTTTCAATCAGGCCTCATCTACATGCCATGTAGCAATGGTTCACGTTCACTTTTGGGTAGACCCCATAGTCAATGTGGGCTATAAATACTTCTACATCTATCTTCTCAGCACTATTTTTTATCGTAAGGGGAGGTGAATGAACAATGAGCCTTGACCAATTGCCATGTGTCCTAACTTCTACATATGTAAGCAACACATGTTTGAACAAGGGTATATTGGGACCACTACCATCTTTCACAGGGGATGCATCTGGTTTGAGGACGACTACGTTCTATGTTCAAAATATTTTTCTGTTACAACGTTTGAGGGAAATCATTTCTCTAGGAATCATTTTAAATGATGGGGGAATCATTTGTTACTAGCTCGCCAAGTGGTGGGATTATTTTTCTATAAGTACTGCTTCTTCCTTTTGGTTGGCCAAATTCATAAGATACACAAAAACTAGTATGAAAGAAACTAGGTCTTTTTGTACTATTTTAGACTATTGTATAAGACTCATAGACTGTGCCACTATTCGACCTTTCTATTTTCTTAAGCTATCTGGAAAAAATTATACTATGTCATTACTGTACTGAATGATTTATTTGTAGAACTTCTATGATTTCAATATAAATTACTGATTTAGATCATGTCTTTGACTCTTCTTTTCAGTAAATGTGTATGGTAATTTTTTTATGTTATTAGATAGGTTATTTAGATTTTCATCTTTGATTTTTGTTATTGTAGGACTTAGTAGGTTGTTGAAAAAGCCCTTAATTCTCATCCCAAAGGATAGATTTATGGTCCCTATATCTAAATCTTGGTGCATTGCTTTAGTTAGACCTTTATTTTTTATATTTTCTTCCATTTCCCATTACAAAACCCCAAATACAAAAGAAGTCATCTTTTTTAAAAATCTAGAGGTCACTCAGTTTAGCACAATTGATCCCCCCACTAACTATGTTTCCCATAAGGGTTGTTACCTTGTTAATTTTTGGCATTAGCAAAGGGAAAGACTCCTTCAACATGGAGGAGTGGCAGATAACCACCCACAAATATAAGGTGAGACTCCTAACCACCCATGAATGTAGGGAAAGACTCCTTCAGCATGGAGTGGTGGTGGATAACCACCTACAAAGATAGGGTGAGACTCCTAACCACCCATGAATGAAGGGAAAGAATCCTTCAACATGGAGTGGTTGTAGATAAACACCCACAAGGATAGTAGGTGTCAAAGACTATTTCCTTGACACCTAAGTGTAAAGACACCTAAGTAGGCTTATGTAAGCCATGTGTACATCTATGAGTACACTGACATATATGTAGTGGTTAAATGTGGACATGATTATCATTGTTCAAGAAATGATTTATATGATAAATGAATAGATGTTATTTAAATTTTTTGTTATTGAACCTCATATTGTTATTATGTTGTTCTTCAACTATATATACATTGAGCAAGTACCCTTTATGTGTTTTGAATGGTTACATGTACAAGGTTATTTCTCCACCTAGCTATAGTTTCTGGATGACATGGTGTTTCTTGGGGTTGTGAAAATTAGTGAGGATCTTAATCTTAGGAGACCCTTAGATGTTTATCTGAAAGCTTCATGGAAAATAATTAATGAAGATAAATCTTCTATTTTCTTTTTGAACACCACTCTTGGTATTCAGAGCAGAATTGCTTGGATCCTCATAGTTGAAATTGGTGAGTTTCCTTTGTTTTATCCTAGTGTCCCCCTTTCAGTGGGCCTCCTTCATAGGGGAACCTAGTAAGTGATCCTTGATAATATTTGTTGATAATTTAGTCATTGGACATCGAAGTAGATTTCATTTGCAGAAAAAGTGATGCCATTGAAGTTAGTGGTGTTGGATCTTTTGATTTACAAATGTATGGTTTATTTGTCTTGTTGAAATTTTTTTAGGGAGTTGGATGCCTTGGCTAGACAATTTATGTGGTTTGGTAACCTAGAGTCCACAAAGTGGAGGTTTGTGAAGTGGGAGAATATTTATATATCAAACTAGGAGGGTTGCTTCGGTTTGATACGAGCTACTCTTATAGGGATGGTGATGGGTGTTAAATTATATTGGTGTTGGTACTCAAGTCGGGATCATGCTTGGGCCAAGATCCCCACTTTTAAATATCTGGGAGGGATGGTGAGTGATGAGATGCCTAGATACACCATATCAAGAAAGGGATATATGATTTGGGATACTCTTAAGATAGATACTAATCTTATTCAACATGAGTTGTTTTGAATCTATAAAAGGGGGTCTTAATCCCTATTTTTATTTGATTCTTGAAATGGATACCCTTTCGTAATGTTTATGAATTAACACATACAGTCTTTGTGCTTTAATTTTTTAGATGTTGGTTGCTCCATGGTGGAAGTGTACTATAGAAAAATGGATCATTAACATTTTCATGGTCATTTAGGTCCTCCTTTCTTAGTATTTGATCTTTTTTGCTTGATATAATGATGTAATATGACTTTAATATTCACATTAAAAATTCTACATATTCAAATTATTGAAGTCTTGTGATAGTGTTGTGAAGTGTTGTAAAACATTTCTACACTTTTCTAGGCTCTTCTCATTATAATTTATCTAAATATCACCTTTGTATTCATCATCGAGTCCTATTTTGAAGTGTTGTAAAGTCTTGTAATAAAGATTCATGCTTTTCTAGGTTTTTTTTCCTAATTTACACCTTTCTTGTGTCTTTTATGACCCCTTTATACACTTATAGATCACATTTAAGTGTATTTTTGAATGTAAACCTGACAAACCTCATTAAATGTAACCTAATTTCTGACACCCACTTACAAGCCCAAGGTGGGACCCATTTTCCATGGGTAGAAAATGAGTCACCCTTAGCCCCAAATTTAAAATATTTCAAATTTTAATTTGGGTTTTTATTCAAAAATTACCTGAGGTTAGCCTCTAATGAGGTATTATTTAGAAATTAGGGTAGAAAAGTGTATAAATAAGTGTTTTTCTCCTGATTTTACATCTCTCATTCATTCACAACAATTCTTCACTATTCATCCATCATTCTTCCATATCAAGTCAAGCAAGCTAGGGTTTCATCATTGCAAGTCATCAAGATAGTTTCTTAAGACATTCAAGGGCATATTTTTATTGTTTTGCTGTAGACAAATAGGGTTGATTCACCTAGAATGGAAAATGAGTCCCACTCCAAGGCTTAAATTTCAGCATAAACAACATTCCAAATGTCATTTCCAACCTTCATCAAGATTCCAGGTGCACACTTTTAGTTCCATCAAATTTTGTTATAGTTTAAATTCATTTCTAGGTGTTTCTGTATTACACAATGTGTTCTCAAACAAGTCACAACTCTTGGATTTTTCAATAATAATTCATTCCTTTTATTAGTTTATGTAGACACGTCAAATTAGCATTATGCATATTCATCTACTCAATAAATTGATTAAATGCAACAAATCCATTCATCAGGTCAATCCAAAGGTTTAATCATTTCATCTCTCATAAATCATTTTAACCTTCATCTTGCATCATCTCCATTTAATTAAATAAATCAGGACTTTATTTAAATCAAATCCTAAATCATATTCCATCATTTTGTAATTCAAATAAATCAAATATCAAAGTCCTAAAAGTCAAATCACCTAATCAGCATTAAATCAGCATAATCATCATCTATTTAATCTAACCCTGATTAAATGTTAATCCCATCCCACTTGCATTCTCTAGATATCTCCACTTGCACAATAAATCAATTTTATTGATTTATTAAAAAGCCTCATTTTCCCTCAACATGACAAGTCAAACATGACATTTATTGCTCTTTTTTCTTGTCCCCCTCTCAAAATTTATTGCAAATTTGAATTCAAATTCTCCCTCTCATGGGCACTCTTCCCAAATCTTGCACAACCATTGACCACTCACCATTTAACAAGTGTCCTTTCATTGGTCCAATCTTAGTCCCACATTGGTCCCTCCTCAACACTTAGCATTTTGAAAATCTATAAAATAGAGCCTTCATTCTCATTCATGCATCCACAATTTTATGCAAGGTTACTCTCTTCATTTGAGATTTGATCTTGTCCATTTCACTCCATCATCTCCATTTGCATTTTATCATCTTGAGCTTTGATCAAGGATTGGGAAAGGGTCACTAGCACATGTGACACCAATCCACTATGGAATAGGTGACTTGTAATTGCTTTCTTAATGCTTTAGTTTTTCTTTTGTCATGCATTGCATTTTAGAAGTCTTTACAAGGTATTTCATAGAGGTATTTTGTTAGATTTGTGAAAGACTAACCCCTATATGAGTTTAGTTTTTTCAGATTTTAATGGATGCCTACATTTGGCGCTAGAAGGAGGGCTTGAGAGCATTTGACTATCAACCGATCACCTTGGAGTCTTGTTTCATTTCTTAAGATTTATATTGTTGCATCAAGACTTTTGAGATTAGTACCTATTGCTTCAAAATACTGTGTATTTCAGTTGTTTTAGAGTTTCTGAGGAATGCTCTATGCTTAAATAGCCATGTACTCCACCTGCCCAACGCATTGGTTTATGTTTATGAGCAATGCAATGTTTCCAAAATAAAATAGATGTGTTGTCTGATTTGCAGAAATCTTTACACCAGGAACTTTTAGTTATGAGCTTTATAGGGATTTAGATTTGTCTCATACTCATCCTTTCCACATCGATGGCGTTGTCCTTGAAATGAAAAATCCATTGTATAATCTAATTTTCATCCAAGTCATTATTTGTTGAACCACGATTTATTGTTGACTTTTTAGCTTTTTAATCTAGGATATCCTTTGAGTTCTGTCGTTCAGCACATTTAGCACATTTTACCTATGTCTAGTAAATAAATAAAAAAATATGATGCGTAAGATTGGTAAAAGAATTCCCTACACTCATTTATTTATGTGAGTTGGCACCTCTTTTAAATTCTCTAACAAACACTCGAGAAAATACATAGGGCAGGTGTAAAAGTGAATTCAGTAACCCATGATCAACACCTTCCTATATTGCGTATTAATTTTCACTCTTTATTTTGTCCCCTTTGTAGCTTGTAGACAGTCATGGCGTGGGAAATTTTGATAATTTTCAAATGTTATGGTGTGTAGGATGGAATACGTGCACCAAGAGGGAAGACAACAACAATAAATAACATAAAGAGGTGGTGCGCCAGGTAGGAGACACATATCCAATCACTGCTCAAACGCACTTCAATAAGATAATCTATGACAAGTGATTGGATATGTGTATCTAACCACTCTCTAGCTGTCTGCCTATAATCAACATCAACTTGGAGGTCATTTATTACTGTGATGTGAACTGGCCATCATGATGCTTGGCGCAGTGGCTGATCATTCACAATAGCTCATCTTTATGTCTTTATATCAGTTCCTTTCATTATAGATTGGTGTTACAAAGATTTGTTTTTTATCTTATGTGTATTATTTTCATTGACTATTCATTAAATGTATTAGATTTGGCACCCACCCTTCACTTGTAGTCACTGAAAATGATGGCGTATAGTCCTTCTGAAAGGAGGATGTGACATATTTCTGAGGAGATTATGGCTTTATACCTGCTAATTGCATTTTCTTGATAGTTTCCTTTTCACTGGTGCATAGGTAGTGAAGATGCTGAAATGGTTGGGGAGTTTGGATTTGCATCTGTGAATTACATTTGCTTGAAAATATCTATAGTCTTTTTGATGAACACATTTTGTGCGTACCCCTCAATTACTGCCAACTAACATTTACTCTAAAGAATTCTGTCAACAGTTCTCACACCTTGAATATACTTCCAGATTTCTATTAGCAATGCCTTGTCTGTGCTGCCACATTTTCCTGTCATCTGCCAATAGACCTGCGCCTTTACTTCTGCGCCCTCACACCTGATAGAAATAGATGGCAGTCATAAAGTACTATCTTGCCTTAAAGTCTACAAAACCGCAGGGTAGTTGAATATGTTCTACATTGGAGGGCTTAACCTTGGAAATCCGCATGGCTTATTTTTATTTGTATTTTGTGCATTATGCTGACTTTAGTGTTGATGTAGGTACGAAGACATTTGTTTATTTCTTTTGACACAATCCATCGTGGACTTTTGAAACAATGAAGAGGGGCTAAAATGGTCTATTGTTCTTTTTTCTATTTTTTGAGATCTTGCTGACTTTGAAGAATTGATTATTTATTCCTATCAATCTAGGAATATATTAGATGTTCTTTATATTTCATTTTAATTTTGACAAGAGTGGATTATTGGTAAGGGAAACTTTTTTTTTTTTCTTTTCTTGGTTGTCTTGACTAATAATTGCTTTAAAACTTTGCTTTTATTGAAAATCAAGATCTGCATTGACACTTTATCACTTGAATTTTTTTTTAAAAATTCTTGAGAGGCAAATTTAATCAAACTCAATTTTCATATAATTGTCTTTTGTTTTTATAGGTACAAACGAACAATGAAGGGAAAAAGGTACAAAGGAAAAACGAAAGTGAAAAGTCAACAAGGAGGAGGCTAGCAAACGAAAACGAAAGGAGGAGGTTTTTTTTTGAAAACACAATGTGTTTTTTAACACTTTAAGTGTTTGATCAACACTACTTCACGAAGTTGTTTATCTTTTCGTTTTAGAACACTAATTTTCATTTGGGTCTAAAACGAACAATTTGATCTTCATTGCAAAGGGCCTAAAATGAATCTTAGGACAAACTCACTAGATTTTGTTTGAGGTTAAGAATTGAACAATCAAAACTCACACTTCATTTTGGTGCTTAAAACGAACTCACAATTGCTTTGAAGGCTATAAAACGAACAAGTGCTTGAATTGTGTGATTTTGTCTTTTGAGTGCGTATCCTCTCGCCTTGCACTTCGTGCGATCTAAGGTGCAAGAGAAACACTCAAAATACATTTTATTGCTTTGAAACACTTCGATTTGGGCTTAAAAATTGAACATCTTGTGCGAGTGTGAGTATGGGAATTTTCACGTACATTCTCTTTCTTTGTGCCATCAAAGATCAATCGAGTTACGAATTGTGTTTTTGCTTGCTTTTGTTTATCTTAGAGGGCCTGCCTTGGGGAAAAAGTACTCATCCAAGGGAACGACTCAACTGGTAACACTCTAAAGCCAAGAGTATTTCCAGCTGGGATATAAATGTGGGTTTTGGTTAAACACCATTATCACGCGGTTGGCTCCGACAAGATGGATCCGAAAGGGGACTCTTGCCGTATGGGTCAATCTCCACGAACGGAAAGTCCTTACTAGAACCCATGTGCTAGAATTTTCCAAAATCCTTAATCTATTTGTTGTTGCAAGAACGATCATTCTAAAGCCACCCCACACTCTTACGGTCTTCTAGTAGAGATGGAAAGCATGTCATGGGAGTTTCATGGGCGTTGATGCTTGGCTGCCTTGATTGACGTTAATGAGCCGTGGAGGGGAGCCAGTGGGGTCAAGCATCTAACCATCCGCTAGAGATAAGTGTAGCTAGACTTGTCCAAGTGGGAATCCAACAAATATTGTCTTACACATCCATAGGGCTTGTAATTGTTCTTTGTTTGAAAACACAGTGTTGTATTCAAAAACATTTTGCAAACAAACATTCAACATGATTCTCAAAATTTCAAACCCTCTTGAAGACAAATATCATTGACTCAATCCATATGCTATTGCTTTCCCTTGGGATTCACGTCCTTAGAGGTTCCTAAGCATTGGATTATACCTCAATTTGTCTTCTTGAGTAAAGAATAGGAAAACCCTTGCCTTAAGTTCATTGAATTTCCACATAAAATATCTTGTGGGGTTTAAAGAAATTAAGACATTGGACATCTTAGTTTGAAACTTTAATCAAAGAGAGTGTTTTTTGTAAAATAAAACCATTAAACAAAGATAAGCAAAATGAACTTTCATGTGTGTTGAAAACTCTAAATCCCAAAAGCACAAATCATTGATTGGAAATCCAAAATGTTCAAATCATTCCTTGGTTACAAAGGTCTTTAGGAAGCATATGCATGCTCTTCAATACCTAGGTCTTGGAAAATACAAAGTGGTCTTTTTAGGTTCATCTAGGGATCAAAACAAATCAAACCTCTTTCACCCATCTTTCAAAACATCAAAATCCATCTCACAAATCATCATTTGAAAAACCTTGAAATCATCCTTGAAGTGCCAAGCTTTATAAAAAAATCAAGCAAACACCAAAATCATTAAGACCAAGTCCTTGAAAACATTTATCAAAACACCTTTGGATAGGAATGTGTAAATGCACCCTTTTGCATATCCTTAGTCAAAGTCATCCAAATCATCTTGTCTAGCTTAGTGAATGTAGATGAATCCTTCTCCATATACTTAGTGAAACAATCATTTTGTTTGGGTAGGTGTGGGTAGATGCATCCTTCTCCTCACACATATCCAAATCATCATCTTTTGAACACAACTATCCTTTAGATCATTATCAAACATCTTAGGGTCTTTTTTGTTCAAAATCAAAATCAAACCCCAAATCAAGATCAAGGACAAAATCTCAAAAATCCAAAGTCCTAGCATTTCATTCAAGATTTATCAAAAACCAAAAACATCCATAACATCCATCTTTGAACATCACCATCACATCATCATCACATTTGATCCTAAAAGCATCGTAAAAATTTCACTTTGGGACATAAAATAGAGATTAATCCAAGGAATCAAGATATTCATCTCCCATATTCTTGAAGATTGATCCTTGTTTTATGGTTCAAATGAGATCTCAATAGAAGAAGAGTATGGAAGCCAACAAAGAAACACTCGCTTCAAATGATCTTAGCCAAACCACTCATGAAATGAATCCTATTGGGGATGGAAATCTCACAATTAGCCTTCCAACATCATCGCAAAACCCACAAGAGGAAACCCATGGAGAAGATCACACCTTTGGAATGTCTCACGAAGAAATAGCTGAATTGCTCCAAAATTCAGACAACCATAGAATCATCAACATCATGATGAGACTTAACCCTTCGTTGTACATGCTTGAACTAGCAAAGCAAGGGGCCAAGTTGCCTTTGGATTTTGATGTGAGAACTATAGTAGAGACATCTTTTCCACAAATCTCATCCATCATCCCCATTTCATCTACACCTCCATCCCAAAATGTCACGCAAAAAATTCCAAAAATCATGACATTGATTGCTCCAACTCAACCAAATGTCAACAAGGGAAACACATTTCTCAATGAAATTCAATCACATCCCCTTGTGAATAACCAAAAATTGGACACAAACAACACAGTGGAACAAAACATCCTCCATAATTCATTACACCAAAATATTCCTCTCACTTTACATTATGACCCATCATTAACATCTTTTCACGGAGTACCACAAACACCTCTTCTCACAAATTCACAAGAGGAGGAAGACATATTCGAACTAAGGGGCATTTTCAACACCACAACACTCTCACAAGGATTCACCCCCCTCACATTTCCACCTATCCCACCACTACCATTATCATCCACATCACTCCTTGGCTTGGGGTTTCCTCCCCTACCAAGTATCAATCAAACTGCTATCCCAACCATCAATCAAAACATTTTTCCAAATGCTCAAAGATTATTGTTGACATCACAACAACAAATGACAAAAACACAAGCAATGGCAACATCATCAAACACCCCCACAACATTGCAAAGCATGGTCTCTCAAGGGCCAATCACATCAATGATGCCACTTACCACATCAACAACACCATCCACCAATCACGCAATCAACATGACAACACCATCCACCAACCAAATAATCAACACAACAACACCATGCACCAACTAAATAATCAACATAACATCACCATTCACCACCACCACAAATGCCATTCCAAATCCACCACCACCCCCACCACCACCAACATTCAACACATCAAACCAATTCGATGCAACATTACAAGCTGCTTTCCAAAGAGGCTATCAACAAGTGCGAAAACAAAAAGCTGTGCAACAAGCCACTCAAGCTGCACAAGATGCCAAAGTTGCACAAGCTACAATACAAGCGTAACAAGCTCAAGTGTTATTACAACAACAACAACAACAATAGCAACAACAAGCCACTCAAGCTGCCCAAGTCGTGCAAGCATTGCAAGTACAAAGGGTCGCTCAAGCACAACTATTATTGCAGCAACAAGCCGCACAAGTGCAAGCCCAAGCACAAGCTCAAGCACAAGCACAACAAGCACAAGCACAAGCACAACTTCTTGCACAAGCAACACAATTGCAAGTGTACCAACATGCACCAAAGCAATACCAAGATCAACAAGAAGCAGCAGAATTGGCAGTCCAACAACAAGCATTGTGGGAACAAGAACAAGTAGAACAACAAGCGTTGTTAGAATAACAACAAGCACAACAACAAGCAGAACAACAAGTGTTGTTAGAACAACAACAAGTGTAACAACAAGCAAAAATCCTAGTGCAACAACAACAAGAGCAACAACAAGCATTGTTCATCCAAAAGCAAGTAGAACCCTACTTCGTCCGCCACAACATACCGATACCATTGAACAATGCACAAACCAACCCATCCATCCAAACCATGATTGCAACACCCCAAAACACATTCATCCCACCCCCTGATCCTCAGAATGATATGACGACACAATTCAGGTTGATCTCGCAACAAGTACTCGATCTTCAATCAGGGCAAACAACCAAAACGCAAAGCAACTTGTGTCCCTACCCATTTGATAGGAGCCTAGACATGAAACCATTCCCTAAGGGATTTGAGATCCCTAAATTTGACAAATATCGAGGGACGGGAAACCCTGAAGATCACATCAGGTAATTCCAGGTTCATTGTATGGAGGTTGCATATGAGGATACTTATCTGATGCAGCTATTCCCTAGGAGCTTAGCAGGAGATGCTATAGAATGGTTCTCTCACTTACCTTCAGGCATTAGGACATTCGAAGAAATTAGAGACGCATTCATTAGAAACTACGCATGTAACATTACAATGGATGTTAGTCTCGAAGAACTCTATGCTCTGAAACAAGGAAAGAATGAATCTTTCGCTTCATTTCTTCAACGATGGCGATCTAAGGCCAATCGGAGCAAATGGACCATGCCAAAAGAGCAAAAAGTCTACACAATCATTACCAACCTTGAAAGCCGCTTGTCATTCCACCTCAAGGTTCAGGAAATCACCACCTATGATAAACTAATCTCCAAGGCGCTTAGCATTGAAAGAGCCCTTAACCCAACGCATCGAATCAACATCATATCACGAATCACAAAACAATCACCCACCATCAAATTACAATGATAAACCTCATACATGGGCAAGAAACAAGAACATCACTAATGATGGCGTTGTTGATGTCAAGGTGGTCATTAGTGGTCCATGCCAAAATACACCCGCAACACAAATCCAACCACAACGCCAAAACACTCATCACACAACATATCAACCCAACAATAATCCCACCATCAATAATGTCAATGACCAAAGAGGACCACCTCAACGCAAAACATACCCCAAATGAAAATACACTACTTTGGGGGAACCACTTGAGGATATCATGAAAAAGCTAATCGACGAAAAACTCATCGAAGCTCCTACGTTTGAGAATTACCAAGAACCCGATGTCAAACCTCCTTGGTACAATGAGAATCAACTGTGTGAATTCCACAAAATAAAAGGCCACACCACAAATAATTGTATGAGACTCAAGAACATCATTCAAGATCTCATTGACAAAAGAATCATAAATGTGGAAGCACCTACTGGGAATCAGGATCTTAAAATCTACACGAATTCGATGCCAAATCATGGCAACAAAGGGAATAACAAGGATAAAGGAAAAGGTAGTGTAAATCATGTATACAAAATGGTTGTTGCCAACCTCAATGAAAACTGCATGGTCATCACCATCAAAGGCGCCCATGCCGAAGACTGTGGAGTCACCATAAGAGGCGGAAAAGTCACCATCGCAGGATCATCCCAACCCAATAGAGTCCCTACATCAAGAGCCATTCCGTATAGCTACAATTTTGTAGACCAGCTCAAAAGAATGCCAGCACACATCTCAATCATGGAGTTGTTAAAAATCTCATCAGCGCATAAAAAGATTCTTGAGGAAGCATTAGCCTCATCTACCGTCCCCGCAGACCTTGATGCAGAACAATTCCAAGCTATGGTCAGAAACATCATAACACCTAATCTCCTTATGTTTTCTGACCAAGACTTTCCCACCCAACCATCTCACAATCGTGCACTTCACTTGGAGGTCATTGTGAACAAAAGCAAAATCAAAAGGGTCCTAGTGGATGGAGGTGCAGGTTTGAACATTTGTTCTTTTAGCCTCATCAAGCAGTTAAAGATATCATAAGATTCCATTGACAAAGGAAAGGGGATAACAATAAGAGCATATGATGACCAAGAAAGAGTTTCTTAGGGCATAATTAAGCTCCCTATCCAAGTAGGGCCAACACTCATGGAAACCACATGTCAAGTCTTGGACCTCAAATTTCCATATAATATCCTCTTGGGACACCCATGGATTCATGCGATGAAAGCCGTAGCATCAACCTTCCACCAATGTGTGAAATTCACACATAATGGACAAGAGGTTACCGTTCATGGAGATCCTGAGCTGTTTTCATACTACAAGAACCTTGAGGCCAAATATTACAAAATCCCCCAAGTGCCTAAAAATGATGAGGGCCCATCCACATCATACATCGATCCCACCATTCTCACTTCTGCGACAGAAACACCCGCCATTCCCACCATATCTGATATCAAGCTCATCATCCAGGAGGACGGTTGTGGAAGTTATAGGCTACCTAACAATGCTTTTGTGATAGGAGAGTTAACACAATCTCCAAGATCACGAGGATGCCCACAAAAAAATCAAGCTCCCTCATCACAAACCTATCCTCAAAATTATCCTGAATTCACAAGGTGGGGAGACCTTGGCCATGAGGTAATAGAAGCAGATCCATCAAACATGTTGTATCGAGATGAAATAATGACACCTGAATTACCAATGGATGAAAGCAGCAGAGGCCTACACATGATGCTTGCGATGGGCTATGACCAAAATCAAAGACTGGGACAAAATGACAATGGGCTCTTAATACCAATCATGCATGAGACACGACCTATAACAAATCTTGGTCTTGGATGTACCCCTCCGAGAATAACCATATGTGGCCGAAGTCCTCCAGTTAGAGCCACTAATTTTTCTCGTCAGCCAGTCCTAGTACAAGTGCACTCCCCAATACCCATAGGGACAGACATGCATAACTTTATCACTGAGCCCTATATTAGTAGCAATGACGAAGATACCTTATCCAATCTACCTAGGTTATTTGAAGATACCACCCTGTGTATGATTAGTACCATATCCTTTGAACCAGATAGTCAAAATCATGAGATATGCTTAGTCTACCCACAACTGATTGACTATGACCAACGAGGACCACCAGTTCTTGATACATTCGAAAACGATGAAGCACTCTCAGAATTCATGGGGTTGAGGGATAACATTCCAGATGGAGATCATAAGGCAGGATTCATAATGGAGTTAGACACACATGCTTACTATGGGGAAATGATTGAATCCTTCAGTCGCAAAAGTGAGAAACTAAGAATCATATCCAAGTCCTTGAGTGAAAACCACACCGTGGCACTCTCTGACAACAAAATAGTAAAAATAAAGGACGTATCCAATGGTGAAAACCTCTCTGAGGCGCCTAAGGATGAAGGATTCAATCTTCCCCTAAGAGCTATTCATCAAGAGAAGTCAGCAGTCTTTGCTGAAAAATGCAACCCAGTCAACCTAGGAACAGAGGAGACCCCGCATATCACATTCTATGCGGAATCACTATTATTAGAAGAGAAAGAACTCCTAGTAGCATTCCTAAAGGAAAGACAAATAAACTTCACATGGATTTATGCTGATAGGCCAGGGCTTGATCCAAATACTGTGGTTCACCACCTAGCAGTGTATCCAGATGCAAAACCTGTCAGACAAAAGCTTCGCAAAATGCATCCTCAAATTGCTTTGTTATTCAAAATGGAGCTCAAAAAGCTATTAGATGCTAGATTCATCCGACCAATTGATTATCCAAAATGGGTATCGAACTTGGTACCTGTTTTAAAACCTGACGGAGCTATCAGAATCTGTACAGATTTCAGAGATTTAAACAAAGCATGTCCTAAGGATGACTTTCCACTTCTCAATATTGATATGATAGTGGACATGACAGTAGGCCATGAGATGCTATCACTAATGGATGGATTTTCAGGATACAACCAGATCATGATAACAAAAGAAGACCAACACAAGACGGCTTTCACTTGCCCATGGGGAACCTACTGCTGGAACATGATGCCATTCTGCCTAAAGAATGTAGGAGCAACCTATCAAAGGTCCATGACACTGATATTTCATGATATGATTCACAAAACAGTCAAAGACTATGTCGACGAAATCCTAGCAAAGTCAAGAAAATGACAAGATCATATAGCAACCCTAAGTGCTATCTTTGACAGATTAGAGGAATACAAGGTTAGACTAAATCCCAAGAAGTGCGTCTTCAGTGTGCAATCAGGCAAATTACTAGGATACATAGTCTCCATGAGGGGTATTGAGGTGGATCCTACAAAAGTCAAAACAATCCTTGACATGGAGGCACCAAGGAATCTAAAACAATTGAGAGGCCTCCAAGGAAGGCTCTAATCCATTAGAAGGTTCATAGCACAATTGGCAGACAAGCAGAACCCATATTCACACCTTCTCCACAAGGGGGTATCATACAAATGGGATACAAAATGCGAAGAGGCATTCAAAAAATAAAGGAATATCTACTGACACCTCCAGTGTTAATTCCACCTATCCCGAGAAAACCATTGATCTTATATGTGTCAGCAATAGCAGCAGCCCTTGGAGCTCTTCTTGCTCAGCATGATGAAAATGGAACAGAAAGGGCCATCTACTATATCAGCAGGACAATGGTCGGTCATGAGCTAAATTAATCCTTCATTGAAAAATATTGCCTTGTAGTAGTGTTTGCATCCCAAAAATTTAGACATTATATGCTGGCACACAAGATAAAGCTTATTGCCAAAATTGACCCCCTTAAATATCTCTTATCAAAGGCAATGTTAACTAGCAGAATGGAAAAATGGGTCATGATATTATCAGAATATGACATCAAGTATGTTGAGAGAAAAGCCATCAAGGGTCAAGTTATTGCAGACCAATTAGCAGAAGCACCTATGTATTCTGAGAATCCTCTTGTATCTGAATTTCTAGACGAGTCCATCTTTAACCTCAATGTTGTTGATCACTGGAAACTATACTTCGATGGGTCATATACACAGCACGGATTAGGAGCTGGTATTTTCTTCATCACCCCCCAAGGGGACTACATACCACGGTCATACAAACTGGCATTTCCTTGCACTAACAACATAGCAGAATACAAGGCTTTGACTATAGGTCTCAGGATAGCAGTGCAATGGAATATCATATCTCTCAAGGTTTATGGTGAC
>VDFB02193867.1:536786933-536831186 GCA_007258455.2 Sequoia sempervirens | reverse complement strand
CAATCCAACTTCTCTAGTATGTTAGATGAAGCGTAAGAGATGTCTTCAAAGATATAGGTGGTTGGTGTTGTACGCATGGTGTTTAACAAACTTTGTGCTGCTTCTTCTCGTAGTTTTGTCTAAGAAATTTCAAAGGTGCCAAATGGTCCTCAGTAAAGAGCATTGGACAAATAAATGTGAACAATATCCTCATAATTGGCACATAAGAAGCAAATACAAGTACTGTAGAAACCTCTCTTATGAAGATTATCCCTAGTGATGCATCTATTTTGAGCAACCAACCACATGAAAAAATTATATTTTGGCTAAGCATACTTATTCCACACCTGTTTCCACCAAGGAAATTAATCCCCACCATACTTCTACCTATCCAATACTTGGTATCTAGAGGCTACTAAGTATATACCTCTAGGATCCAAGCCCCGAGGTAGAATATCATTAATCCCTAAAGAGTTGCACTACCTTCCAGCAAGAATACAATCCAACTCCTCCCATTGCGCCAAACCCCTAACTAGTGACCAAGTTGAGATTTCCTTCCATTGAAACACATTCATCATACCCAACTTCCAACTCATGTTGAAATCTTCTTGAAACAGAGGATTTTTATGCCACAAGCCTCTCTAACACTTCTAGGGTTTTTCACTTAAAAGGAGAGAGGTAGGCCAAAATACACAATGTTACATTCAAGATTAATGTGAAAATGGGTGGTAAATTGATGTATTGTGCCTAGGTGTAATGTTTTAATGCAATGAATTGATAAAAGGAATGACTTGTTAATGCAAAATCTAAGAGATGTGAATTGTTTGAAAACACATTGTGTAATACAAAAACACCTAGAAATGAATGCAAATTGTAACAAAATTTGATGAAACTAAAAGTGTGCACCTAGAATCTTGATGAAGGCTAGAAATGACATCTAGAATACTATTGATGCTAAAATTTAAGCCTTGGAGTGGGACTCATTTTCCATTCTGGGAAAATCAGTCCTAGTTCTTCAAAACTATGTCAAAACTTGTTTATGACAAAAGGGTATCTCAAAATGTAGAAAACCAAAAACTGACCTTGGAGTTGTAATCATTCACCATCCATGGCGAATCAGTCCACTTTTGAATTTCTCAATATTCAATGGATTCAAAGCTTTTGGTCTACACTTCAACTTCATATAGGTGTCTACTTTTGAAACTATCAAATTGAGGCCTTAAAGTGACTTTTTGTTGATATTTTTTCTTAAATAATGAATATCTATGACTTGAATGAATTTTTAACTTTATCTTCAATGATTTTGAAGATTCCAAGATGCCTAAATCTGCATAAAAAACAAGACAAGAGGGATCAATGTTTAATGCTAGGGCATGGGGGTTTGCCTTGGTCAAACCCCTTTTAGGTAATTAAACCAAAATAGAGAAAGAATGTAATAACACATGCAATAATGGAGTTGATTACCTTGCCATGATGAATGATCTCTAATCTCTGTAGCGAAACATGAAAAATATGCCCTTGAATGTCTTAAGAAACTATCTTGATGACTTGCAATGATGAAACCCTAGCTTGCTTGACTTGAGATGGAAGAATGATGGATGAATAATGAAGAATTGTTGTGAATGAATGAGACAATTGTAAAATGAGGAGAAAAACACTTATTTATGCACTTTTCTACCCTAATTTTTCAATAATACCTCATTAGAGGCTAACATCGAGTAATTTTTGAATAAAAACCAAAAAGAAAATTTGAAATATTGTGAATTTTGGGCCAAGGGGGACTCATTTTACATCCATGGTGAATGGGTCCCACCTTGGGCTTGTAAGTGGGTGTCATAAATTAAGTTAAATTTAATGAGTTTGTCAGGTTTACATTAAAAAATACACTTAAATGTGATCTATATGTGTATAAAGGGTTTTTTCAGGTTTAAATACTTAGTTAACATCATGCTTATTGCACCCAACTACCTCACATATTTCTATAAATAGGTACTTAGGAAATAGCAAAATCACACTTAGCAATTTAAGTAGAATTGGTATTAGATAGTTAGGCAAAATTTAGCATTAATAGTTGCATAGAGTTTTCTTTAGACAATCAAATAGAGCTTAGCACCATGAATACTCCCATTAGGATAGTTTGTAACAAGCCTTAGACAACATTCCTAGGTGAAATCTCAAATAGGCATTTGAAAAGAATGACCAAGAACAAATATTCATTGTCCATAGTAGCAATGAAGTGGGTTCTGGGGAGGCACTGCATTGAATATGAGGATAAATATAGGGATAATACTGAAGTATGCTCTCATTTTGTTGCCTTGTTACTTGATATTTAGGTTCCAAAGTAGATGATTCTTCACATAGTGTTGGAAATCTTCCCAGAAAAGTACCTTGGAGGCCTTGGCAAGATTGTGGTAAACATGGTATATGGCCTGGGCATTCCGACGACGAGCGACCTCTAGAAGCACATTGAAGATGTCATGGTGCCATGGGTTCCATTTGTAAGCAGGTTCCACATTCAAACACATGAAGAGCATTGCCAGAAAATCACTCACGCCTATCATTTCCTATTGCACTACTATAATGTAGTGCTTTTTTATGGTGTAGAGTGGTACATGGACTTTAGGGATTTGGTATATCCCCCACCATTGGTTGTTGCTCCTATTGATGCTGCTACTACTATTGGTTTTGTTGCTACTACTGATGATAATTTTCTTCTGAATGTTGTTGATGATGCTCTTGTTTCCCCTGCTTGAGATCGAAAACCTTTTATGCTTTATAAATCAACACTTTGTTAATCCTCTTTTTGTATATGTGCCTAAAAAAGGCCTTACTGTATATATAGACAAAGAAGTTGTAGAATATATAGATAAAATTTTAAATGTATGGTCTCAGAGCCATTATGAAAATGTATTTACCAAAGTATATGTATAATGAATATACAATTTATACTAAACTTTTGTCTCCTTTGTTCTTTGATTCTACAATATGTGTTTTCTTTTCTTCATTTCCTTGAGTACCTTTTTAATTTGCACATATGGGTTCATTTTCCATTCCATGGGTTGCATATAATTCTCTACTTCTCATACTATGGAATTAATTGAAAGATTGGCCAACAAAAATACAAAATAAAAATAACTACACTACATACATATTTACATTGGTAGAACAATTGTGGAGCTTAATTAATTTTTTTTAGGTGAATTCCATTAATTGAAATCCCTAATGCTTCCTTATCCATAGTTTCTAATTCAAATGCATTGTGTTGTTTGCATTGAATTATTTTGAAAGGGCCCTCCCAAATACTGTCAAATTTTCCATGTTGGCCTGGCTTCACAACCCTCTCATTGAATTTTAATACTAACTTTTTGCATTTTAGACCTTGGTCCAAAGCTTTCTTGTCAAACCATAATTTAACCACCTGCTATCAGCTAGTCATGGCTATTAGGGCCTTCTCCCCTTTTTCTTATACTTCTAGCAACTCATCCAATGAAACCTCCATAGCCCCATTTTCTTTGACCTCTAGGTATTTGAGTAGTTGAAATGCTGGAATCTCCATGGAGATGGGAAATAACACTTCCTTCATGTATACTAACTCATATGGGGAAGTCTTGAGGACATGCTTGGGAGTTATGTAGTCTCCCTACAGCACTATCTAAAGGTTTTTATGCCATTATCTTTGGTGTTCTAACCCAATTCTTTTGATGAGTCAGACTAAATTTTTGTTAATCAACTTGGCCAGGCCATTCCCCTATGGATAGTAATTTTATGATTTTTTTAAGAATATTACATGCACAAATGCGATATGACATACCTTAGAACCTAGGAAAGCATTGTCATTGTTAGAGATGATGGTATTTGGTGGGTTGAATCTTGTTATTAGCCCCTCTAGGAAGTCCATAATCTCTGCTATTGTTAGATTCTTCAAGGGCATGGCTCTGATCCACCTAGTGAAGTAGTCTATGGCCATGATGATCCATTTGTGTTTGGTGTTGGAGGAGGGATTGATCATCCCGATGAAATCAAGGCCCCGTTGAGTGAAGGGTTCTTCAACCACTATCAGGTTGAGAGACATTACAAAGTTTTTCCTTCTTGCGAAGAACTAACATTCCTTATATGATTTTACCAAGGAGTATGAGTCATTGAATAGCATGGGATAAAATAACCTAGGGCACATTATTTTGATTGTGGTGGTTTTTGCAGATAAGTTTCCACCCATAGGATTGCTATGGAAAGTGTCAAGGATCTTCTTCGCTTGCTCCATGGTGACACACCGTAATAGAACATTATAGAAGTTCCTTCTGAAAAGGAGTCCTTCAATAAGTGCATATCCATTGTTCTGTAGTCTATAATATCTTCTCTTTTGAGAAGGAAGGCCCATTGGATATTTTTTGGTGTGCATGAACCTTACTCTGTCCCCCAGCTAGCAACCTTTAGACTTGGACTCATTTGTTAGAACCAACTTTGGTTGCTCTTCTTTAGCTGTCATCTCTTCATCATACACCACATATTCACATAGTCCTCTTCCTCAGATAGTCTTTGTAGGCTTGACATCAATGTCATATTCAAGGATCTTAGTGATCCAGTTGGCCCTTTTTTCAGTGATTTGTCCTTCCATGGTATATTCATGTACAATAGAATGTTTGACATAAATAATTGCCTTGTTGCAAGATATAAGATGTCACAACTTCTTGAGTCTCTTAACAATAGTGAATGATTTCCTCTCGACAAAGTTTTAATTCATCTCATATTCCTTTAAAGTCTAGGAGTGGAAGACTATCAAATTTTCTCCTTTTCCTTCATCATCCTTTTGAGTTAAAATGGTAGCAATGCTGGATTTTCTACTAAATACATACATCATCGATTCCTTCAATATGTCTAGATTGACCAATATAGGAGTTGAGGAAATAGTATCCTTAACCTTTTTGAAGGCTTCTCTAGATTCTTTCATCCACTTAAATAATTGATCCTTTTTTAGCATCAGGGTAATTGGTCTATTTATTCCTGCAAAATTTGAAATGAATTTTCTCACAAAATTTGCCTTCCCCAAGAAAGATTGGACTCCCTTTTTGTTGAAAGGTAGGGGAAGTTGCTTGATTGCTTTCACCCACCCAGGTTCAATTGTGATTCCTTCTTTGGACACTACATGTCCCAATAGTTTTCCTTGGAGTACTCTGAAGAAACATTTTTTTGGGTTTAGGGATATCCTAAAATCTTGACATATTTTGAAAACCATCTCCACATGATTGAAATGATCATCATTAGACTTAGAGAACATGGTCAGATCATCCAAATAGATTAGGATAATTTTTTTGATCAATTCTCTAAAGGAAATATCCATCGCCCACTTGAAGGTGGCTCCAACATTTGAGAGGTCAAAAGGAATTTTTGCATAGGAAAACATTCCCCACTTGGTGGTGAACATTGTTTTATGTTGGTCCTCTTCTTTGACCTAGATTTGGTTGTAGCTAAAGAAGCCATCTAGTAATGATCATCACTTTCGAACACTTTCCATCTATGATCATTATCTGGGATTGACGGTCGAACAATCACTCATATAGAGTGCTTGTTGATGAGTCTGTTCTAATTTTGGGTAGAACTTATGACTTATTTGTTGAAGTTGTCATTGACCTTGATGTTGAATATTGATATTTTCATAATATTTCCTCAAATACATAGACATTGGGATTAATCCTATTTCTACAAATCTTTAATGACATTGGAATGTTATATGGACTATCTATATTAATCTACATATGGTTAATGAATTTTCTTTAAGCTGGTTACAAATATGCAACTATTGTGTGTACTAACATTGCCATGCAAGTATAATTTGAGGATACTAAACTGAGAAAGACACCACCAGCTGGTAATGCACCATAACGTTCAACAAGGGAGTCATTTAAAGGTCAAATGAGATTGATGACAAGATATTCCCCATGCAAATCGAATGTAACTACCTTGTAATGGTATTTAATACTATTGAGAAAATGTGGGTGTTACTATAGTACTAAATCTACATTTGGACATGTATGTCTGACTAGATTCCATGCAGGTGTAACTATTCTTCCACTTTCTCTATTTTACCTAAATGGTGTCCTCACAGTTTGTGGAGTTGACTACCTTGTTTAGTTGGTACTATAAATAAGGATCAGATGCTCCTTCTCAAGAGGTTGCACGATCTAATTTTGTACTTGCATTTTTAGTTTGAGTAATACAGTTATGCTACTCTTTTGTACTAATGATTCCCAGTGAATAAAATGAAGTTCTAAGTTTGAGCATTTGAGTTTACATTAGTTTTAGAGGATACTCATCCATGGGGGCCCACTTGGTGAGAAAACCATCCTTTAGTGTAGTATATTTTAGTTATTACTTTATGTTCAGTAACTAGTTAAGAATTTGGTGTTGTTTGTTCCTGCAGCCACTAGAATTCCATTATGTGACTATTCCTGTAGCTAAAGTAGACATAGTAGTTTCTTATTTGTTTGCTCAAATTTTCATTCTTGTTATACGTTTCAGCTTAGTATAATTATTGGTTGATGTTCAACATTTATGTTATTCCTTTCCAAGAAATTTACTTTCAACATTATGACTTTCTTAGTTGTAGAATGAAAATGGCTACTTTGAGTTCCTAGTGCACACACTATGCTGACCCATTTCAATTTTATGTCCTTGGGTTGAGAAGTTAAATGCACCTTCATGATGATTGAAATAGTTATTCAGGTTAGATTTCCAATCTTTGAATCATGACTGTAAAGGCTTAGTTATTAAATCATTGTAGGAGGCTAACATTTTTGGTGCTATTGCTAGGGATGGTTTAAAACTAGGATGTTCTTTGGAGTCATTGATATTTTTTCTCTAAATTTTTTTTCTTAGAATACCGCTCATATAGGAAAGTAATGATCCACTATTCTTTTGACAATTCTTTGTGTGAGTTGGCTAATGCTAAACTGATACTACATGCACAAAGGGAGGATAAGAGATTCCTATGGGAGATTCCTTCCTAATAATCCCAATCCATTCTAGCTAAAAGAGCTTCCAAATCTGCCAAGAAATGAAGAAGAAGAAGAGCCATTTCCCTTTGCTGATGCATTTCCTGATTTGACTAGTTCTTAAGCTTCCACTAAAGATCAAAACCTAATTGAGAACCCCTTTTCCTTGGAAATCCATTAAGCAGGCATGGGTGATGCAAATAGAAACAAACCTAACTAGCCAACTTTTCCTTTCCCCATTTCTCATCATATGAAGTTGACAACCTAAAAAATATCCCTACTTCATCCCTTCATAAGTTTTATGGATTTCTTATAGAAGATCCTGATACTTGTTCAAGTTTGATATACTCTACAAGAGTTATGACTATACCACTGATGCTGATAGGCTTAAGCTATTTCCTACTACTCTAAAAGAGGTTGCACTAAGATGGTTCATGAGCCTAGGTAGAAATACTATGGAGACTTGGGGGGACATGAAGACAAAGTTTCTTGAAAATTCCAAGGAATATTGCAGGGGCAGTGACATGAGAGGAGATGACATTTTTAGGATGCAACAAAAGGAAGATGAGAGCTTGAAGGTTTACATTATAAGGTTTTTGTTTTTCCTACAAAAAATATCCACACCATACACTCAATGAAGAATCACAAAAGCTACTTTTCTTAATGGGAATTAATGAGAGTTGCACTAATTCCTTGGACCTAATTGTAAGAGGAGATATCACCCAAGCTCCTTAGGAAGATATGAAGAAAATATGTCAGAACTATTCTAGGGTAGATTCAAAGTAAGGGAGAGCTTATCAATCCTCTATGGGTAAGCCATCTACCAATGGAGTTTCAAGGATAGAGGTTACTCATTTCCTAGTATATTTCAAGAAAGATATCATAAACAATATAGCTACTTAGATGGATACACTTTAGGCTAAGAAGAAACATGAAGAGGCAGAGGAAATGTTGGTAGAATATTACCCTCATAGTAGATAAAAGAAGGACTGCAAATGCAAGATGGTAGCTAATATCACATTGATAGTAGATAGATTTCACCTGAGTTCAAACTAATTCAAATTGAAGAATATTAGGTTTACTATGTTGCACAAAGGAGGCCATGGGCTCCAAGACAAGGTATGCCAATAGATCCACTATCTTTTGTTGGGCCATATTTCAATTCTTATTCATTTGGTGACCAATGGAAGCCCCCATATGCATCCAATTATGGAGGATATCCACCACAGCCTTGGGGTAATCCTCCAAATTCTTGTTCTAGTCATCAAAATTCTCCACCCCAATGGTAACAACCTTAGGGGAATTGACAATAGTTTTAAGGACCTTGGAAACCACTTCCAAAAAACTTATAGCAAACATCTCAATGGAGAGGAGGACAACAATGTCCAAATAAGACAACTAGTTACATTTAGCCACTTTCTCAACACCAACAACCTGCTATAATGCCTCCCCCTATTAACTCAAGCTCAAATCCACCTAAACCTACTCAGCTACTAACTTAGCCCACACCTGACCCAAATAAAAAACCATAGTAGTAACTATTACACTTTGTTGATCCACACCAATTTCCTACATGTGTTGTGAGTGTGAGCAACATCCATTTTCATTTAGGAATCACTTTACCAACTCCTTCCACACCCATTATCACTGAGCTTCTTGTGGAAGAGGAAGAGGAACCTCTGAATAATCCCATTTAGCCAAGTGCACCTAAAAACCATGAACTAGTCCCAGTCGAGCACACAACACAAGAAACACCATTCCCTTAGAGATTGGAAGTTTCCAAGTAAAAGGAAGAAAAAGAGGATACAAATTTTGACATTCTAGATCAGCTAAAGAATATATGTGTCTAGATATCTCTATTTAAAGCCATAAAATATATTCCTATATATGTAAAATCAATCAAGGAAGCATGCTTCAAGAAGCCAAGTAGGAAGAAGAAATACCCCACTACAGTTCATGTGGTGGGACGAATGGCTAACATCATGCTTGGGAGAGTGAGTATCACCAAGTACAATAACCTAGGTAGTGGACTGTGGTAGGAGTTTTTATAAATGAGATTCAAATAAAGAATGCTCTAATTGATTTTTGGGGTAGCAATAAATGTAATGACTAAGGACTACAACAACTAAAAATTGCAAGCATGAGATCTATTCATACTATCCTATAGCTTGCTGATAATTCTACTATTAAGCTTGATGGTATAGTAGGGTACCTTTTGGTAATTCTAGACTCCTAGGAGTACCCAATAGATTTCATGATTATTTCTCCTAAAGCTACACTAGGCAGGTATCCCATTATTCTTGGAAGGCCATGGTTAGCAATAATAGATGCCTATAGAGGATGTCGGTTAGGTGACATGACTATTTATAATGGTAAGAGAACCAAAAGGTTTGTTCTTTATCCTCCTGCTTAGCCATCCCAGTCCATGAGGATAATTTTTTATGGCCACATGTTGGTGAAGAGGCCGAGGAAGTTAATTATGTGGCACAACTTATGATGTTAGGTATAAGTCCTATCATGTAGCTTTAAGATGAAGATGAAGTGTTGTCTAACATCATTTAGAACCATTGTGAAGGAGAGGAAGCATCATCCTCTTATGCATCTAGTTTTTTTGATCCAATGAAGACACTTTTGCCTACTCTTCCTACAACCACTCTTCTTGCAGCCAAACTTCCTGCAACAACAGTTATGTTCCACACATTGTTCCATATGAACTCAAGGTACCATGCATTAATGAAGTAGCTATGATAGATTTAACTACACAAGTATAGGTGTTAGAAGGAAAGTATCTAAATATTAACAAGAAATTAAGCAAAGAACAATAGTTTTCATTGGAAAACTTACTGAGGACTCATCAACATACATTTACATGAGACTATCATGATCTAAAAGGACTATACCCTAAGCTTTTCACTCATAGAACATACATCAAAGATTATTGTCAACCAATAAGGCAACCATGAAGAAGAATCAACCCTACTGTAGAAATTTCTAGATGTGGAATTTATCTACCTCATTTTAGATAGCCAATGGGTGTCTCCATTGGTGATTATGCCCAAGAAGGGAGGAAAATGATGAGTTTTTGTTGATTATAGGGAACTCAATGCTTTCACCAAAAAATACTATTTTCCCTTGTTTTTCATAGATCAGGTCTTGGACTCACTTGTAGAAAAGTAATACTTTTCTTTTCTAGATGGATTCAGTGGCTATAACTAGATACAAACTGCACCTAAGGACCAGGAGAAGACAACTTTTACCTATCCATGGGGAACATATGCCTACTTAGTACTTCCCTTTGGCTTATGCAATTCACCTACAAATTTTTAGAGGGTAGTTATTAGCATATTTTTAGACATCTCTCTTGATTGCATGGAAATCTATATGGATGACTTTACTACTTAAGGTGTTGATTTCAATGAAGCATTGGAAAATCTTAGGAAGGTCCTACAAAGATGTGAATCCCACAATCTATCTTTAAACAGTGAAAATTGCTTCATGATGATGCATGATGGTGTAGTTCTTGGCTATTACATCTCTCATAAAGGAATTTAAGTAGATCCTACAAAAATTGAGGTAATCACTAATCTACCTATAGCTACAAAACAAAAGGATGTTAGGAGTTTCTTGGAACATGCAGGATATTAAAGGCATTTCATCAAAGACTTCAGCAAAAGGGTAGCACCATTGTACACTCTCCTAGTTAACCAAAGATGTTGAATTCCAATGGACAAAATATTGTGACAAGGCATTTTCTAACTTGAAAGAAACCTTGACTCATGTTCCTATACTTAGAGGACCTAATTGGGAGATTCCTTTTCACATTCATATAGATGCATCAGATTATGCTATAGGAGTAGTCTTAGGATAGGAAGAAGGAGCCATTGAAAATGTCATTTATTTTGTTAGGAAAAATCTATAGGGAGTTGAATTTAACTATACAGTGACAAAAAAAAAGATGTTGGAAGTGATATATGCCCTAAATAGGAGCCTATCAAATATTTATGCACACCGATCATGTAGCTATTAGATATCTCATGAATAAACCCCTGATCTCAGGTGGATTAGCAATATGGTTGTTGGTGATGTAGGAGTTTGACATACCCATTGTGGATGGACTGCTACGCTTTATCGCTGACCTGGTATTAACGGCTTCATGGTATTTAAGATTTTTTCCCGTCCGTTATCTTTATTCTTCATCAATGGAAACAATTCCATATGACAGGTACCGCATCATCTTGAAGCGGATGTAATTGAGGATTTCTCCCTCACTTCAAAAGCAGAATAGCTTCCTTTTCGCGGATTTTGTGATGTTTCGTTCTGGCGACTCAATCCAACGTTGCGAGAATATGCGGAGGGAAGCATTTATGAGATGAATTTCGGTACGTACGTCGTACCTAATTACAGGGATACTTTGTATCCGGGTTATACGCAACACGGAATATTTTGAACACAAGATATTGGTCATTCACACCGGGCCGGCGATGGCGATACAAAAATGATAGTTCCAAAATGGATATCAAACCGAATCCTAAATTTTGATGAGATTACCTTACCCCGTGTAGTAATCACCTTTAATGGGCGGGGATTGATTCGGTGGTAATCCGGCTTTTGATCTCTATTCGGGCTTGTAAGTTCGGTGATTCGTGGTGGCTGATTTGTAACGGAACAGGTGGTGAACGGCGTCGTCAGCGCGGCGTCTGGCAACGAATGTTCCTCTGCTGCATCGATGGCGAGCCTGATTCCATTCCAACCCCATTTACGCAGTTGTACGAACGCAACCATTCATCACCTTTCGACCTGCCACGCGTTTCGGCGTTAATCGGTCTTCAGGAAATACCCAGTCAGTGTCCGACAAAACGCATCTCCCAAGATGCCAGCCCGGTGAACAACCTTATCAAAATGAAGTCCACCGAGTTCGAAGTTTCGGCCGGCGTAAAGAGGTATTGATGCCCGCTTCAGTTCACAGCGCGAACATCCCGCACCAGTGCATTTTGTCCATATGCCGCGAAAGTTAAATCACGAAACGTTTTCAGAATTCAGCAGCGAATCCCGCATGCATAGAGCGGACAAGCAGTCTTGAAAATATGAAATCACCATATGATTAATAAGTTCCAACTAGGCAACTGGGCACTAGTTTATGATTTGAGGTATTAAGATAATTTAGGAAAATTGTAGACAAGGTGGCTAGGACCATATGAGGTTGTTGAAGTATTTCCCAATGGTATCATTCAACTCACTACCATTGAACCCGTCAAATTTAAGTTGTTTTTCAATGGTCATCTCCTTAGATTATATCATAAGATAACTTCCAAAGAAGAGTTCCCACAACAATTCATTCAACATACAACACTTGAGCTTCCTGTAGCCAAAAGAATTGGACCTAGTGTCCCTCCTTCTAGCTAATCAAAGTATATACTTGTCATAATAAAGACTTCCACTTTTGTGGAAGTCCATTTCTTCTCCCATCCACCCATCCACCTATCCATCAACACCTTTCTCCCTCTTCCATCATTTCACTTCATTCCAACTTACCTCATTCCACTTCATTTTCATTAATTTCTCAACTTATTCCTTAAAAGGAAAATGGTGCTTTGTCCACAATCTTTGCAAGAAATCCTCCACACATTTAGGTATGTGTTCATTAATTGCTATATCTTAATTGTATTTTAGTGCATTCATTTAATTTCTATACGTTAATATGGGCGTTCACCATAGCATGTCATTATTCCCTACCCCTATCAAATCATCATTGCCACCTCGCATGTGAGGAAACATGCTCAAATTTAGGTTGGGAGGAGGAAAATGATGTGAATATCTTGCCCACATGTCATTCCATGCTGGTCTATGTTAGCCAATTTAAATTGAGTCGATTAGAAATATAAGTGAGATGATGGATTGCATGTGTGAGGTGACACCGAATATTGCCACCATTTATGTCCATTATAACTTTCCTTTATTACTCCTTCCTTTCCATTATTGATCTTGTCATAATTCTGAGTTGCAAGAAAATGGTTTAACAAAAGGGGAAAATTTAGTTGACATTGGCGTTGGAAATTTGGCAAGTGTTGCAGGAAGGTGAATTTGTTTTCTAGATGAGAAATACAAGAAGGAAACTTTGTAGAGTGATAGATTGATTGCATACAATGGGAGGCGGGTTAATTCAAAATGAACCCATAGTTCATGATGTATTACTACAAGATGTACCCTACCTAGCCGAATTCAAAAACTACAGGTGGTTAGACTACTTCCTGAATCTGGATGGTTTTGATGAAGACATTGCAGCAGAATTATCCCATACATTATCTGAAGGGAAGGCCATGGTAAAAGGGTTGTAGTTCATGGTGACTGAAGAAAGGATTGCAAAAGTTATAGGGTTACCTATTGATGGTGAATATTACCTTACTTCTGGAGATGTCAGGTCAACTAGGGATGAATGTGCCAAACATGCTATACAACATTATTTCAATCATAGTGGCCAAGACTCAAAAAGGTAGGGAACATTTCATTTCCCACCATTTCCTGATTAAATTGCTAGTTGAAAAGTCTCTACATGATATGTCTAAAATGACTTGGGAAGAATTCATAAATATTGATCAAATTAGACTTGAGCAATTGTGACCTAGGTTTTTACCTCAACCTCATAGGTCTATCAGGAGATTGAGCATGGTTGAAGCCACTATTGGTGCTTCAAACTCTAGCATAGGCTCTAGTGTAAACCCTCCTACAACAAAACAAACCATAGATATTAGAACTCCTTTAAAATAGAGCACTCAGAAAAATAAAGTTCCTCATCAGATTTTGATGATATTGTCCCTCTTGGCACCCTAATGAGAACTAGGGCACAAAAGAAATAGGAAAAAATAAGAAAAGGAAAATATTAAAAGTATTTGGTAGAAAAAGAAGTGCCAAGCTCTAAAAAGAGGAAGGTTGACACTAATCATCCTATAGCCAAAGAAAAATGTGAGAGCCCTCCTAGAAAATCAAGACCAATCAGACTAGCCTTTGATATGCCTCTGTAGCAAAGCCCTAAGTTTAGAGAAACATCATGAGGGGGAAACAAAAAATCCAATGGGGTAGGTGATCGTTGAAGAAGAGGACATATTTGAGAGAACAACAAACATAACACTAGATGATCTTGCTAACATTGCATACAAGTTGAAAATCAAGGGTTTGAGGAAAATCAAGAGTTCCTGTAGCAAGAGCAAGAACAAGAGCAGGAGTTCCTGTAGCAACAAAAAGAACAAGAACAAGAGGCCCTGCAACAATAATTGGGAGATCAATTAGTACCCTTGCAGCTGGAATTGACTGGACAACCTCAATCCTTGTAGTTAGTACTATATGGAGAGCAAGCATTGTCAAAAATATTGATAGGAATTCATAGCCCCCCTATGTTTACTATACACACAAAAATTATGAATTTATGAAAGAAATAAAGAGGGAGGAAGAATGGAAAGAGGAGATAAAAAGGCTAAAGAAAGAAATTCAAAAGAGAGATGAAGTGATTGAAGAAAAGAATGAGGAAATTGTGGCTCTAAAGGAAAAAACGGACAATATTGTGACCTTGGTGTTGTAGATTTTAGAATGCAAGACCCCTCCAAGGGTCTATGCTTTACATCTAAAGGAGAAATATCTTTATTTTAGGCTATCAAATATTGTCTTAGGTTTGAATCCTTCTATTGAGACTCCTAAATTTTTCAAAGCTTATCGGATTGCCTCCCATGATATTACGAATTTATTGTGTGAGTTTTATTTGCATAATTATGTTGTTACTCAAGACCATGATTGGAATCCACAGTTGTATGTTGAGGATGTACAATTAAGGGAAAGCATGTCTTGGGTAGAAAATGAGATTAGTTGGGGACAACAATACAATGCTTATAAGAAGATGGAATCCAACATCCCCCTGGCCATTAGAGATGAATCAAGAAACCCAAGGGACATTTATAGGGAATGGAATAGAATGCTTTATAGACATAACTATGGTAGAGGATTATGCCTTGGATAGAAGTAGTTTATAGTGAATATGAAGTAAAGGGTATGTGTAGGATCATGATGGGCCAAAACTTGGCGACATGATGGGTATGTGTAGAGTATATGTCTTACGACTTTTTTTTACCCAAAATTGATGAAACGAAATGGGTCTTTAAAGGAGATTCTTAGCTTTCCACCAATATAAATTATACTTTACTTTGAATTTAATAAATAATTATTATTCATTTTCTATTTGAATTATGACTAAAGTCCTAATTGATAGGCTAATTGAAAAACATCTATAGCTTTCAAATGGTATCACATTTTTTGAATCTGAAACATGCCACACATTCTATGCTTCACATACTATAGGATTAAAAAATAATAATTTCATGAAGTTTTGAGCAAGGTAAGGTGGTCAAACATATGATTTAAAAAGTTGTAATATATAATTCATAATTAATTATTTACTTGGAAAAAAATACCAAAAAAATATGCATCACATCGGAACACGAGTCCTCTACTTATATTTAAAATCTTATAAAAAAATATTATCATTTTATTGTGGTTAGGGTGGTTAGACAAACACCTACTTATTTTTTCCCTGAAATTTAAGTACCACTCCATTGAAATTTCAAATTTTCACCAAATAGATTTTTTTTAAATAATTCTAGTAGTTTAGAAACTACATTCAATTTGTTACATATTCTATTCTTACATATTTTTGAAATAATATAGATTATTCAAATTTTTACATCAATTTTTCTAACTCTGATTTTTCTGAATTTTTCATCACTTAAGGGCTTATTTTTTCCATGATGATCCTACACATACCCTATAGGCAGCAACAAAAGAGGAAATTGTGAAAGGATACCTATCGCAAAGATAGAACAACCTAACTGATGAGCTAAAATAGGCTCAACCTCATTCCATCCAAAACTATGTTGCAACACTTAAAATAATTGATAGGTATATATAGATTGGAAGAACAAAGGGACGCTTTTAGCTTCCCTTGACTTCTTAGCCACCCATCTTAATGTAGCCCATGCCAAATGAAAAGTTTTACTAGTATGATATTGCTGCAGAGAGACATAGATGGAGTGAATTTGACAGATTGGGAGGATTTTATTGGGATCCTGATTCATGCACAACCATCTCTAATGTGGGATAGTTGTCAGTTGCAAGTTTTTTTGCATTAGCCAAGTAGAAGAACAACCCTTCCCCTGCTAGAGGACCAACAAAACCTTAGGTTAGGGGGAGTGACAAGTCTAGTTTATGGTCTAATTTTGGGTAGACTTATGATTTATTTGTTGAAGTTGTCATGGACCTTGATGTTGAATGTTGATATTTTCATAATATTTCCTCAAAACCATAGACATTGGGCTTAATCCTATTTTTGCAAATCTTTAATGGCATTGTAATTTTATATGGACTATCTATATTAATTCTACATGTGGTTAATGAGTTTTATTTAAGGTGGTTACAAATATGTAATTATTGTGTGTACTAACATTGTCATGTAGATATAATTTGATGATACTAAATTAAGAAAGACCCTGCTAGATGGTCATGCACCATAACATTCAACAAGGGAATCATTCAAAGGTCAAAGGAGGTTGACAACAAGATATTCCTCATGAAAATTGAATGTAACCGCCTTGTAATGGTCTTTAATTCTATTGAGAAAATGTGGGTGTTATTGCAGTACTAAATCTACATTTTGACATGTATATCCGACTAGATTCCATGCATGTGTAACCACCCTTCTACTTTCTTTGTTTTCCCTAAATGTTATCCTCCCAGTTCATGGAGTTGACCATTTTTCTTAGTTGGTAGTATAAATAAGGATCAAATGCTCCTTCTCAAGAGGTTGTGTGATCTGATGATGTACTTGCATTTTTAGTTTTTAGCAATATAGTTATGCTACTCTTTTGTACTAATGATTTCTAATGAATAAAATGAATTTCTAAGTTTGAGAATTTAAGTTTACATTAGTTTTAGAGGATACTCATCCAAGGGGTCTCACTTGGTGAACAATCCATCCTTCATTGTATTTTAGTTTAGCGATTACTTTCGATTTAGTAACTAGTTAACAATCTAGCACTAACTATTCTTGCAACCACTAGAATTCCATTATGTGACTATTCCTGCAACTAAAGAAGATAGAGTAGTTTTATGTTTGTTTGCTCATATTTTCATTCTTGTGATGCATTTCAACTTAGTGTAATTTTTGGTTGATGTTCAAAATTTATGTTTTTCCTTTCCAAGCAATTTACTTTCAACATTGTGGCTTTCTTAGCTGTAGAATGAAAATGGCTACTTTGAGTTCCTAGTGCACATACTGTGTTGACCCATTTGAAGTTTATGTCCCTGGTCTGACAAGTTAAATGCACCTTCATGATGGTTGAAATAGCTATTCAAGTTAGGTGTTTAATCTCTGAATCATGACTTTAAAGGCTTAGTTATTCTATCATTGTAGGAAGCCAACACTTGTTATCAATTAGGTCAGAGGTAGGGTCAAACTAGGATCTGATTGCTACCATGTGATCCACCTCAACATTTTGTTGTTGGGGAATTGTCTAGATATTGAAGGATTTGAAACCCTCAATCAAGTTTTAGACTCTATGTCTATATGATCACATGTGGACATTCTTAGCTATGAAATTCCCTAAAACTTAAATGACAACTAGCTTGGAGTCTTTGAAGATCATTATTTTCTTGATGCCCATCCACTCTACAAGGCTTAGACCTTGCACTAGGTCTTCATATTCTGTGTCATTGTTTGAACATGTGAACTAGAATTGGAAATACCAAAATTTCTTCTCATTAGATGGGGAGGTTAAATATATCCTGGCTCCTGTGACCACTTTGCATCTTGCTCCATCAAAGTGTAGTGTCCATAGCTTTGAGGCTTGAACATTCTTGGGTTCCTTCATGACCTTCAGAATCACTTGATATCAATCATAGATGACAAAGGCTCCTAATCTAGTTGCATGATAAGTGTTGAAAGGATCAGTGTCTATATATTCATGTAGGAGGACCTCTTCTAAATTTGTTTGGTCTTCGGTCACCTTTTCATCTTCTAGTAGCTCAATGCAATACTTTTTTTCCTTGGTGATAGAAGCATGGGTGGCCTCAAAGTTGATCACAACTTCATCGGCCACATGTTCCAAATTCAAAGATTCAAATACCATCTTCAATTTAGCTGCATGCTTGGTCCTAAGGATCAAGTGCAACCAATCTAAGGAAAGGTATCTACCTAGGTTGGAAGTTAATTCTCGAGATAGATAGAGGCTGAACATGGGGGGAATTTCTATGATCACGGTATCTTGTGGTACTATGATTCTAGGGTAGGAAAGCAAAGTCAAGGGAAGGTCTTTTATGATACCTATAGTCTTGACCTTGTTCCCATCAAGCTACATAACCATTCTATTTAGAGGTTCATATCTAATTCCTAAGGCCTTAGCTATTTGTTTAGGCATGACTATAGTGCTAGCACCAGAGTCAATCCTAGCATTGTGCAATAATTTCTTCCCACAATAAGATTTAAGAAGGGCCTTGGTTTCGGCTTACCTTTCACCTCAATGGAAGCTTCCCCTATACTATTTTTTAGAACTTTGGATGGAGGGGGTGAATCAATGGCCTTTCCCTTCAATTATTGCTCCATTAACTCAATGGTTGCATCTTCCTAGAGGGCCTTTTGTAGCAATGTCTTCTACTCCAGAATAGCTAAAATATCCCAAAAAGATACATTAGCAGAAGAATTTTTTAATTGTTCCACCATATTTAAAGGTGGAATATTTGAAGACTTTTGCTCCTTTGGCTTTGTTATAACAATCTCCTTGCATGGTTGGAATTTTTGTGCAATTGTGGAGGTACTAGGACTTTGGTCAAAGGCACCAAGAGTTTGGTTGGAGGCACCTTTGGGTTGAGGATTGACTAGCTATGGGATGACTAGTACACCCATGAATCTCCACTTAGAGCGAGTGTTGTAATTAGATTGCACTTGTAGGGCTTTCGATGTGGATGCATTGTTGGAAGAAACTGCGTCCTCTTCTTCCATCCATGAGAAGAGTGCATGGTTGGGAGCTATATCTATCTCTTGGTCTAGGGACATCCCTTGCATTTGTGTGGTGAGTATCACATTTTCCATTTATGGAGAGGCATATACATAGCTTCCAAGATCTAACATCATGCCTTGGCTATGCTATTTCAACACCTTTTGTTGTAGGTTACCGCACAGGCAATTCTGGGGCATATGTGCATTGCCACAGGGGAAGCACCAAGGGTTGATGTCATCAACTAAATTGTTTTTCCTTGTTGTCAGCTCTTTACTCAAGCTTGGGTGAGTACCTTGTAGCAGATTTGGTACTAGCACCATTTGATTAGTTGTTTGAGCTAGCATATTTTTCCACACGCTTCCTTGGAACTGATTTTGTTGGTAGGAAGATCTCCACCCTTGATAATTTTAGGAGTTTGGATTTAAAGGTGCAACTTGATTCCTATTAATGGTAGTTATTTCATTGGTGATGGTCCACAAAATTTCTTTGAACTCACTCATCTCCTCCTTTGAAGAGTTGGATGTAGAAGCAACATTCTATAGCACATTCACATATGTGTACATGGATTGGGGAGGAGTAGATGCACTGGTAGATGGAATCTTGTGGGCCAGAACTGATATCTCAGGGAATATAGGCATAGTAGGCCAAGGTGGCAATTTTCCAACATCTATGAGATTGTTCTCTGCTTTGACTACAATGTTGTATGCATCCGGTAGGGTGGTTCTTCCAAGAGATTGGATCATCCGTTATATGCTGGCGTTGATGGATTTTAAGTCGCACATAAATGCCAACTCAACCAACAGGTAGATAGAAGTCTGAATCATCTACTAGGTTGTATGGAATCAGGCGTTGAAGTTAGTAATGGCTTCATACGAGGCCCGATTAATTATCAATAGTATTTGATATAGTGAGGACATATCTCCATCATTTGAGAATCTTTCGTAGAAAGGGTCTCCAAGCTGATCCCAGGTACTGATAGTGTTATATTGTAGAGTACGGTACCAATCCAATGTCCTATCTTTGAAAGAAGCTACAAGCAATCTTAGTTCTATATTTTGGTCGATAACTCTATGTACCAGACATACATTTTTCACATCTTGCAGGTGTTTAAATAGTGTTTTTGAGCCATCCTTGGTGAATTTTGGTATAGCTTTTAACGTGGAGGCAAGGATAGGGGCCCAGATGGCAGGTGCTACTAGCGCTACAAGGGGAATTTTAGTGTCCCATGCCAAAAATTTCTATTAGAAATTGATAACATGGTTGGTGGAGGGAGCGGAATGTTCCCTGGATGGGTTCTAGTTCGCACTGTTACTAATGGCGGCACTAACAAGCCAAGATTATTAGTTTTTTGGGATCTAGTAACAAGCTGATGGCTCATACACCCTCTTTAGATTTAGGTACCTTTAAGTCCCACCGGGCATGCCATAAAAAGAAACTGTTGATGTCAAAAATTGACAAGGTAACAACCCTTATGGGAAACTCAGTTAATGGAGGGACCAATTGTGCTAAACTAAGTAACCTCCAAATTTTTAAAGAAGCCAACTTCTTTTGTATTTAGGTTTTTGGAATGGGAAATGGAAGAAAATATTAAAAATAAATGTCTAACTAAGGTTATGTGCCAAGATTTAGATAGAGGGATAATAAAACTATCCTTTGGGATGAGATTTAAGGGCTTGTTCAACAATCTGCTAAGTCCTAGAATAACAGAAATCAAAGATGAAAACCTAAATAACTTATCCAATAACATAAAATAGTTCCCATACACATTTATTAAAAAGAAGAATCAAAGACATGATCTAAATAGATCTAAATCAACATTTTATATTGAAATCATAAAAGTTCTACAAATAAATCATTCAGTACAATAATGGCATAGTATAATGTTTTTCAAATAGCTTAAGAAAATAGAAAGATTGAATAATGGCACAATCTGTGAGTCTTATACAATTTTCTAAAATAGTACAAAAAGGCTTGGTGTCTTTCACCCCATTTTTTTCTATATCTTTTGAACTCGTCCAACAGAAAGGAAGAACCAATATTTATAGAAAAATAATCCCATTGTTTGGAAAGCCAGTAAGAGAAAGGATTCCCCCATCATGAACAATGATGCCCAGAGAAATTATTTCCCTCATCTGTTGTAACAGAAAAATATTATGAGCATGGAACTTGGCCGTCCTCAAGCCAGATGCATCCCTTGTGAATGATGGCAGTGGTCCCAACATACTCTTGTATAGACATGTGTCACTTACATATGGAGGAAGTTGGGACACATGGCAACAGGTCGAGGCTCATTGTTCATTCATCTCCCCTTTCAATAAAAAATTGTGCTAGGAAGACATCTTGGGAAGTATTTATTGCCAGTGTTGACTATGGGATCCCCTGAAAAGTGAATGTGAATTAATGCTACCAAACATGTGGATGGGGCCCGATTGAAAAATGAAGGGAAGCAATATTTAAGTGTCTATGATTTTGACATGTGGAAGCATGGCAAGGGCCAGAGGAGGAGAGAAGGAAGAAATCCTAGCAGTGAGCGCCTAGCGGACACATAGCGGCAACAGATGAAGCTCATCAAAAAGGGGTTCGATGATATTTCAATGTACAAGGCGTGGGCCAAACTTAATGAAAATGAAAAAAACCTGAAGGGTAGCTCAAGGAAATTTATGTCCACACCCTTCATTCATGGGTGGTTAGGAGTCTCACCCTATCTTTGTGGTTGACCTTTTGCCACCACTCCACTATTATCCACATTTTGCAGATCTTGGTTTCCATGTTCTTTCCTATTTAAGGCTCCTTATTCTATCAATCTATTAAACTAGTTTTTACATCATTTTGTTCTTTCATTTTATCTCCTTGATCCTAAAATCCTTCATGGTATCAAAGCTTTAGGTGGAGATAGAGCAAGCCATAGTTGAACTAGTGTTTTTTTAGTTTGTTTCCATTGTTGTGAGTTTACAATTTCAAGAAGATGGTTAGTTGTCTTTAAGCTTTTGGAGGCATGATTTCACCACAATGGAGGTAGATGTAAATCTTTGTTTATAGATGCACGCATGTTTTTGCAAAGCATCTCGTATAGGTTTCTTTAATTTTTCTTTTGAATAAAAAAACTTAGAATATTAAAGTTGCTAATTAACTGCCAAGCTTTGCACTACTCACCCCATCGGTAGCCATAATTGTTTTTTGTTATAAATTCCTGTCTACATGAGATTCCAGTGTTGTATCCTCATGTGCTTCTAGAGTATCTTTCTAGTGGAACAAATATTGAGCATTGGATAAACAATGGGATCATCCCTAATGGAGGGCATCTTTGTAGTTCTTTAGCAGTTGCAACTTTCTTCTTTAGTTTGAATAATTTGTTGACAACCACATCATTGTTGTTGGCCCACCGTCTTTGTCATCTTTGCAACTCGATCTATATCCATCTTCTCATGTTCTTGGATAGAAATCATCACTTTTTGACATGTGAACATGTGAGTAGTTTTCAAAGGCAGACATCATCTGGATTTGGATTCCAGAATCACCCATTCTTTTGGATTGGCTTCTCCAATCACCAGTGGATATGTTTCTTTGGACGTTCACCATTCGCACAAGAGATTTTTCTTTATGGAGGGATTCATATCCTCTTTTTCTCCTCCTATCAAGGGGACATATCTTGTACTTGTATGAAAAAAGTAGTCTTTGGGGGCCATATTGAAGTCCTCCTACTATCCTTCTTTCTTTAGTACAGTCATTTATTTTTCTCTCTTTTGGAGAGGATTTTTTCCCATGTGGTTTTCTCCTTTCCTCTAGTTGTGAGAGATTTCATGTTGTTCATTGGCACCTAGCATGGCCTAGTAGCAAGGACCCATCTTTTTTATGCCCACCTAAGTAATGCCTAATGGGGGGTGTTGGTGTACTCATAGATGTACACCTGGATTACTTAAGCCTATTTAAGTGTCTTTATGCTTAGGTGTCAAGGAAATGGTCTTTGACACCTCCTGATATCTTTGTGGGTGATTACCTGCCACCACTCCATGTTGAAGTAGTCTTTCCCTTCATTGATGGGTGGTTGGGAGTCTCACCCTATCTTTGTGGGTGGTTATCCACCACCACTCCATGTTGAAGGAGTCTTTCCCTTCATTCATGGGTGGTTAGGAGTGTCACCCTATCTCTATGGGTGGTTATCCACCACCACTTCATGTTGAAGGAGTTTTTCCCTTCATTCATGGTTGGTTTAGAGTCTTACCCTATCTTTGTGGTTGACCTTTTTCCACCACTCCACTCCTATCCACATTTTGTGGATCTTGGTTTCCATGTTCTTTCCTATATAAGGTTTCTCATTCTATCAATCTATTAAGCTATTTTTTACATCATTTTGTGCTTACATTTTATCTCCTTGATCCCAAAATCCTTCAATATATAATGCACATCATTGATTTTAAGCATAATGATCAAACAAGCATGCAAATATATAATATTTCAATTTTTGATATGTTGAGGAACTTCATCTTGAACTTGTGGTGATTTATACACACCATTTAGAACCATAATATAATCACCAAAAAAATAATGAGGAAATAGTGAAGCTAAAACACTGATCTCACACCAACAAGTTGCAAATGGGAGGAGCACTACATGGACAATGGACCAAAAAGTGTTTTTGGCCACTTTTTGGTCCCCCATATTTTTGTAGTTACCCAAGGAACTAATCAAACTAGATGACCCAAATATAAATTCTTCAAAATAAAAATATCAAAGGGAATAATAACTTGATCAAAAGAGCATTAGCAATAAAATTTTATCTAATGAGTCTAAAGGCTTCTAGCAAACACACCCAATAAAACTTTGATATCTATAGAAGATTAGGTGACTCCTTTCCAACTAAATTTGAGAGAGGATAAAGATAGGGAAAAAAATATTATCCAATCAATAGGTAGGAAGAAAATATAGGACAATACCCAAAACTAGCCCAAAAAATAGATCAAGAGGTAGCATAAATATGGGAGTATTTTGAAATATGCCATCATTACCTCCAAAGACACTCATAATAGGGGAACTAGAAGAAAGCATTCAACACACATTCCTCATTTTCCCAATTAAAAACATATTTATAAGGGCCTTGAAATCCCAACTTTTTGATATTGTAACTAGTAAGATATATATTTTTACAAAGTAGCTAAATAAATAAATAAAGAAAATATAGTTGTAGAAAAAAAATTATTCAAGATCTTTCTCATAGAGAGAAATCCTTAAAACCATTTGTTTCCTTCCCTAGAAACCAATATCATTAGAAATGCAATAAACCATTTTATGATCATACACATAAGCCAAAACATCCTCCTCCTTTAATGAACACAAAGGTCTATCAACTAAGATAGAATGAATGGTATCATGATGCTCTATATCACCCCCCATAGGCCAACAACACGTGTTTCTAGTGAAGAAAAAAATAATACCCCACCAAATGACAAACATTTGAAAATAAAACTTTAGAAAAACTGGCATCCAGGAAAACCTTGCTCTAAGGGAGGAGAAGAGGGAAGGCAAAGAGAATCAAAGAATGATGATCTCACAAATCAATCTAAAATAGAGTAATCAATTGATTTGAAAAAGCAAAAAAATCTTCATTTAGCAAAAGAAGCACCCTTCTTGATGGTATTTTGGACAATAGAACCTTTCCTTGACAATTCAATTCTTGGAACCTCTTTAGCTACAATCCCACATAAGTATTTGTATCTAAGAAGTTTAGCCTAAGGCGCTTATCTTTTCCAATTCACACCATCTGAAGAAAAGTTTATCAAGCCAATACATTTACGAAATTTGTTCCAATTTCAGCTTTTTTCTTGGCTTTATAACGTTCCTACAATTCTTTAAGGATATGGGCTAGATGGGCCAAGATGAGGATATGATATTATATATATATATTACATATATATATGAGAGAAAGAGACATATTATATATATATATGGTATATATACAGAGAGGAAGCGGTGTGGTAAAAGCCACTTTATCCTTAATTATTTGGCACACCCCAATCATAGTTAGGTGAATTCCACGCATGCTCTTTGATTATTTCAAAGAGGTTAGTTGTTTAGGAGATGTGTCAACTCAATGGACACCTCACGCTATTCTCATGGATGGTTACTTGCCACCTATCCCTGTTTTGTGGAGAGTCTGGTTTCCAACTTCTCCTATTTAAGATTTCTCTTTCAATCAATCTAAGGGGGTCAACTAATACATTTTCATCTTTGTTCATGTGCTTGATTCCTAATCTCCTAGATCCTCCTAGTTTCTAATATATACTAATTAGTTAACATAGAAATTTAACTTTGTATGATTTATTTCATTACCTATATATACATTTGTAACAATTTTTATTCATAACATGAATTATTCACAATGATTTTTGGTATAATATGACGATATTAATATAAAAAATAAAATAATAATAATATAATGCAATTCAAATTTTTAAATATGTATATTTTAAAATATCCTATCAAAATAGAACATTTTAAGAACTTAATATTCTTTTTAATGCATTTTTGGAAATTCCCAAGTACGTATAATCAACTGCTGCGAACGAAACCCGCGCTCAGGCAAAATTTGCTGGCCAATTATTCCCCACCGAAAATAGGGCTCACAACCCGCAAAGAGTGAGGCTGGCAATTGCTATCTGCCACTTCAGGCATCTCTTATTTTAAATTATCAAGCTTTCACTTTCGATCTTCCGGCGCGCCATGCATGATAATATTAACTGGATAGATGATGGAAAAGAAAGTGCTGGCATTTGCGCAGCCTTCCACAACCCTGGCACTATGCACAGCGATACAGCGCGCCAGCGTTAAGGCGTTTCTACCAAAACAGTTCGCGCGATGCGGGCAATGTAAGGGACTCGACGATACTACAATTTCTGTTTTGACTCTGCAAGTTTGCAGACAATAAAGTATTGAACGAAAACAAAAAAACGCATGGGTTGGCAGCCTACATTAGGCTAAAGTAGGACTTGCACACTTTGTCCTTGTGCAAGATAAAAGCTACAAGTATAACGTATGACATAAAGGCTATATCGTTAATGTTGCACGATGTGTAACGTATCAGCGGCTGAAGGAATGGGAAATGCGTATTCAGATATCCCATAGCTATAAAAGGCAAGACTGCGGGAAATAGAAAACACCAAAGATAGTTGTGGGCTTGTGGCGAATCATAAAAAGAATCATGACGACGGGTGGAAAATCTTTAATTGCTGCTGTTTGCATTGGACTGATGGTTCTGAGTGCAAACCAAGCGCATTCAGCCAAGGTGGTGAGATGCCGTGGTTCGAGATACGCGAGGTGTAATGGACAGAGACTATCCTGTCCCCAACAGTGTCCAGATAGCTGTGAGATCGACTGCGAAATCTGCAGGGCCGTGTGCAGTAAGTGTGAATTAGTGAATTAGTATGAGTATTATTTAGAGTTAAAGTTTGTGTTCGATTAAGAAAATAATGTGAGTGGTGTTGTTGTTGCAGGCTGTGATAAGCCAGGGGGCGTATGCCAGGATCCTCGCTTCATAGGAGGTGATGGCATCATGTTCTATTTTCACGGCAAGAAAGAACAGGACTTCTGTTTGGTGTCGGACTCAGACCTGCACATTAATGCGCATTTCATGGGAAAGAGAGGAGAGGGCATGCGAAGGGACTTCACGTGGGTGCAGTCCATCGGACTGCTCTTCCATGGAACACACCGGGTCTTCCTCGGAGCCAAGAAAGTAGCCACTTGGGACGATTCCATCGACCAGCTAGCTATAGCTCTGGATGGCAAATCTATAGTGCTTCCCCAAGAGGACGGAGCTTCTCTCGCTGTCTATCCATTGAAAATGAGTATTACTCGCCTACAACGCAATAATGAGGTGAGTGTTGAAGTGGAGGACAAGTTGAAGATCACAGCACGAGTTGTGCCCATCACTCCAGAGGAGTCCCGGATCCACAATTACGGGATTACCTCTGATGACTGCTTTGCTCATCTGGAGCTCCGCTTCAAGTTCTACTCCCTTAGCCCTCATGTGACCGGTGTTCTTGGCCAGACATACGCAGCAGACTACACAAGTCCCATCAATGTTGGCCAACCCATGCCAGTAATGGGAGGTGAAGCCAACTATTTGAGCAGTAACCTCTTCGCCACGGACTGCAAAGTTGCTCGATTCGGAGGAGAAGAAGTAAAAGAGAAGAATCACGAGTTCTCGATCCTCGACCTTAACTGTGCCGGTCAGCAGGGTGGCAGTGGCATGGTATTCCGCAAGTAGATACACACAATGCTCACGCTACACGCAATAAACTCCCAACCCCAATAATGAACTTTCATGAACGCCGATTTCAGGCAACCGATAACCATGAATAGCGGTTCTTACAATCACTATCTACTGGCATATTTATTTTCTATTCGGTATAGATATTTTGAGTTATCCAGCTTGCCCTTCTTGTTTGTTCCATTCCAATTCTCATAGCGCACTGCTATTTCGCTAATGCACATTAATTAATTATTATTCTCATTTTTGGCCTATTATAACATTCATTTTTATTTTGACATTATAAAAATAAATATTAGAGTTACAATTCTACTTTAAAAAAAAATAAAAATAAAGATGTGGTAATTTATAATAATGTATAACAAATCAAAAGGGTGTTGCTCTCCATATTGCTCTGGCCTTGTGAGTATTGATGTCAATCTTCTAGTCTTTATGTAAATATTATCTTCTTTGTGTCTTAATCATGCTTTACTAAATTTTACAATCATGGTGGTCAATGTAAATAAGACTACTTTTATGGGTCATTTTCTAAAATCCTAAAAATATTTCATTGTTGCCATGTTTTTCTTGTATTCAAGCATTGGCATGATGCAAGGGATAACTGCTAGTTTAAGTGAAACAATTTTTAGTACACAATGACTAGATCTAGGATTCTAGTTACTAAGATAATAGTGGTGAGCTTGGCTAGTGATACCAATACTACTTGATGGTTTGATATGATTCTTGTTAGTAATAGCAGGTTTATTGATGCAAAGGTAAGTAGGGTTCCTGCAAAAGCACAACCTTGGCCACACAATTGTAAAATATAGTCATAAAAATAGAAGGGAAAATAAGGTCATGAAGAAAAATATATATATTCTCATTAACTATAGAATCAATGAGTTACATTTATTTGCTACAATCCACATTTGTGGTTGTATCAAATTTAATAATTTTTTTGTAATTTTATCACTTTTCTCATTTTTATATAATTCCTTTTGGAAACCAAGATATACACCCACTATATTGAATGTGTCACACTCAAAATTAAAATCAACTACCTTATCTCTTGGATTAAATTTTGAATTCAATTAAACTACCTTCTTCTTTAATAATTAACATTATGATCTATAGTTTGTTGTTATTTATTTCACAACATTATTCTCATTTCCTAACTATCCCTTCACTATGCCACTTCTCTATACACCTCCCTCATTGATATAATGCACCTACATTGTTATTGTTGGGCGAGAGAAGTTGTCCATTAGGTCCTAATCATCGGAATGCTTGAAATAGATTTTGTACTATTTCATTGTATCAAGAAAACACTAATGGGTTGTACTAGGATTTATCTTCTATCTCATGCCCTTTTTACTTCACTAGATACTCTTTGTAATTATTCCCATGTACCTTCACAATTCTATCATCTAACACTTGTTCTACATCTCAATGATTCCTTTTAGGAATCTCATGCCTCTAACATATACCTCTTTTATACAATTTTGCATCATCTTTCTCTCAATATTCTTTCCCTTGAACATATTATATGTTCACGTGTTAACATTCTAAGAAAGTGTTTGACTAGAATAGGATTATCATAGGAAATAACTAAATAAAGGAAAAAATAAACCAAACATGATGAATAGGATCTCTATGGACATTGCATTTATCAAAATTTAATGAGGTGATGTCATTATGGGATGGGTATGAGCCAATATAGGTGAAAGGGTAGATTCTATTGATGAGGGCATTAAATTAGGGGGAGAGATGAGAGTCTCTTATTATACCTCATACTCCTTAATATTTGTAACACATGCTTTTTCAAGTGTAGGGATTCATGAATATCATATTGAGAAGGAGGTCAAATATCATAATGTGTAGTTTATGTAGTGTACATGTAAGGAGGGTTAGAATAAATTGGTGTTTCATGATGACTAAAATTAAAGGGATCCTATCTAAAGGAAATTATATGATAGATAAGAGGAGGAGATGTTATCTTAGGAGAAGTATGTGTCAAAGGTTTCATTATAGGATGTGAATTGGACAACTAATAGAATCCACCCATTTATTGCTATAATACATCTAGGTTTTTAAAATTATTTTTCAGATATGCATTAGGGGATGCATAATTAATACTTGTGTTTGTTACATTGAGTTCTAATCAATGTTTGAACTTCACTATTTTGATTGACTGTCTTGGTTGTGACTTTTTTTCTTACATTGTATGGTGTGTTTGGATCACTTCCATTTTTTGAGATGATATTTCTTGACATGCTGATTATTGGTGTTCTAGTTACATTGTTCTAATTAATTACCATTGTATTAGAAATGATAATGATTATCAAAATTAATCTCATTGTGGTTGAAAAGTATTCCTTTGTGTGAGAATTTCAATTTGAATCATTTAAGTTTTGAGAAGGGAATTGTATTATGTTATTGTAATTTCTTGGATAGGGAATTGTTAGTAGGGTATAGGGTAGAGAGTAGAAGCTACAACAACCCATAGTAAAGAAAATGCAATACATAAATTTGACAAGGAAACTAGACTAAGGGGTACCCTATAAGAGTCACGTCTCTATAACAAACTAAGGATTGATGTATGTATGTAATAGATGAAAAATTAGGAAGATATTAGATGATATAGGAATATAGAAAGGGATTGTGATACAAGGTAGATACTAAGACCTTCTATAACGTAATGCTTAATTCCTTTATATATATATATATAGTATAGTGAGTATATATATATATATATATATATATATATATATATATATATATATATATATATATATATATATATATATGGAGTTAGAAGGATTCAATGGATATATGTGTTATGGATATTTATATTATTGTTTGATTTATAATTGAGTTAATGTAAGATATATTTTCTTACCACACATACTCTCTTCTATCACTGTACCCACTAGGGTATAAACTAACTACATAAGGGATACTGGGGTACAAATATTTGGACTATAAAATCTCATCCCTCATGCTATCATTGGTTCCATTATTGGGACCTTAGAGAGGATAGTGAAGAAATCATAGGTAAAAGAATAAAACATTAGCAATAAGAAGAGATAACCATAAAAAATTAAAAAAATATTTGTAGATATTTTTATTAGTACTACTTTTGTGAGAGTGAGTAGGCACTTGAGGGATGACAAATAGAAAGGGGGGTATCTAAATAGATTCCTAAAAAGAGTTAACTATTGAAAATTTTAAAACTACCCATGGGGTGTATAAGGATTAATGAAATACAAACTAGAAAAACGCATGGGAAAAGAATATAACAAAAGAAAATTGGAGATCATTGAAAGGATTAAGTTAGGAATGGGAATAAACATAAAAATAAAGGAGGTTGAAAGAAATTTAGGAATGACAAGAATGATGCTACAAAAGAATTGTAGAAGTAGAAAAGAGAAAAGAAGAATATGACTCAAATTTTGTGGAAGGAAATAGAAATAAAGAGGTTGAGCGTGACATTGAGGGTGTTGTTGAGCATGCCATTGTGATTTTTTCCAAAGAAGAAGAAGAAGAAGAGCACACCATTGAGGGTGTTGCTAGAGAAATTAGGGAAAATATTTCTCAACTAGGATCTAACATAGAAGGAGAGATTGAAGAGTATGGAAATACCAATTTAAAGGAAATGAAATAAGAAGTGGAAAGAATTATGAGACCACCAACTAAAACACCAACTGCTCATCCAAATTGGACAAATTTTTATTTAAGGATAAGTGACGATTTGTTACCAATGGAAACAACCCTACAAAACCTTCAAAATATAACATTTTATGCCAACAAGTTTGATGAATTATTCACAGCTATCTGGACACTGTTGGCGACAGGGCAGTCTCTGTCCATTGCACCTCGCGAATCTCGAACCAGTGCATCTCACCACCTTCGCTGAATGCGCTTGGTTTGCACTCAGCACTATCAGTCCAATTTAAACAGCAGCAACTAAAGACTTTCCACCCATCGTCATGATTATTTTTATGATTCGCCACAAGCCCACAACTATCTTGGGTGTTATCTGTTTCCTGCAGTCTTGCCTTTTATAGCTATGGGATACCGCAATAAGCATTTCTTATTCCTTCAGCAGCTGATACGCTACACATCGTGCAACATTAATGATACGGATTTAATATGATACGTTATACATTAGCTTTTGTCTTGCACAAGGAAAAAGTGTGGAAGTCCTACTTTTGCCCGAACGTAGCCTGCAAACCCATGCAGTTTTTTGTTTTTGTTCAATACTTTACTATCTGCAAACTTGCAGAGTCAAAACCGAAATTGTAGTATCGTCGAGTCCCACCATTACCCGCACTCCTTTCTGTATCATTTTAATTAAAAACGCCTTAGCCTTTCTTGGATTTTCTCATCCACTGTGCATCGTGCAATGTTATGGAAGCTGCACCCGTCATTTTTCTCTTCCATCACGTTATATTAGCATGCGCTACTGAGTCCAAAGTCAAAACAGAAACGATAATTTAAAATAAAATTGCCTAAAGTGGCGAATGCAATACCTACGAACTGTTTGTTTCGACTTATGCACTATTTTAAAGTAGTACGAGTGCCACCTAGTGGTTAGTACTGGCCTTTTATATCATTTTAATTATAATATTTCAGATTTAATAAAAAATAAATATAAGTTTTGCTATGTAAATAAAATTAAATGTAAGTTTTGTTAATTATAGTATTAGCATAATAATTTAGAAATGTCATATGAATGTTAATATTTTTATTTTTTTAAAAATTATGTAAATAATATATTAATGATTATAATGTAAATTGTAAGATAATACATGTAGAACAAAAGTAGCTACATGAGTTATATTAATATTAATAATTTTTAATTTTATCTTAATTTTATTATATAAAAATAATTATATGTTAAAATTTTAAATATTATAAGTATCAAACAAAATAAAAATAAAATCAAACGATAGTATAATATAATTACAAGAAAAAAATTATAATTATAAAAGTATAAAGTTTATATAATTATATTATGTATATATGTATATATATATATATATATATATATATATATATATATATATATATATATGTATATATATGCTATATTTACTATATATATATAATATATATATATAATATATATATAACATAATTTAATGAAATAAAATATAAATAAAATGAAATGATTATATATGTGAGCAAGATTTTTGCTTGGCTATCTAAATCAACACAAAAAACTATTAGTCAAGTTAGCCAAAAACAATAATCAAACTCCTTATGAAGCTCTTAATCACATCAAGACAAGGAAACATGATAAAAAAGCATTACAAAGAAATCATAAACATGCAAACCTATCTAAAATAGATTAAACCTTCACTTCATAAGTGGATTGGTGCTTCTTTGATGTGGAAAGAAGCCCTTTCCCAACCCTTGATAATGCAAATGATCATGATGGACAAAATCAATTCCCAGTTTAAGAGAATGACCTTGCATAAAGATATGTAGATGAAATTGTGGAGGATGAAGCTTTCATTTATAGATTTTCTTGATGAGAGATTGGCCAATGAGATGAGACCACTTGTCAACTTCTGATAGGTTGGAGGATGAGCACATTTTGGCTAATGTGCCAAAATTTTAAAATTGTTGAGTGGGGGGACACGTAAGACTTTCAGAATTTAAAATTCTGAGTGGGGGGCATGTTAGAATTTAAAATTCTGAGTGGGGGACATGTCAGAATTTAAAATTTTGAAAATGCTGAGTGGAGGATATGTCAGAATTTAAAATTTTGAGTGGAGGACATGTCATAATTTAAAATTCTAAAAATGTTGAGTGGGGAATATTCCTCCAAGATGCCACATTGAAAGAAAATAAGGATTTTAATAAATCAATAAATTGATTTATTTGTGCAAGTGGGTGGTTATGTTAATTTGATTAGGATTAGATTAGCCTAATGATGATTAGGATGTTTTTGACTTTTATTACTTAAATATTTGATTTATTTAAATCAGAAAATGATGGAATATGCATTTGGATTTAACTAAATGAATGTTTGATTTATTTGATTAAAAGGTTGATGATAAAGTTTATTTAATTTTAAATGAACAACCTTAGGAATGAACTTAATGGGTTTAATTTACTAGATGAATGGGCTAAAGTGAACTTGATTAAATGAGTGGGTGAATGTGAAACCTGGTTTACTTGATGAATTGAACTCGATTGAATGCATAATGATACTTTTGCATGTCTACAATATAATATGATTATAATAAGGAATTAAATATTTATGTCGATAGGCATTCTATAGTGAGAGAAAAAATATGTGTAAATAAAAATTACTTTTGATTGATTTTGATGTCCTTGCTAGCTATCACAATGGTGCTTGCCAAAGTAGAAATTAGATTAATGTGAAATCCCTATAGCTTTCAAATTGAAATCCATTTGAAAAGTTTAGACAGCATTCAAATTGGTGTTATAATGTAATCGATGCAAGATGGTAGTGGAATCAATGTTAATTCTTGCAATGTTTTGCATAAGTGGGATCCAATCGTTGCCTATCCTTATGTTTGTTAACATAGTGATCATGGGTGGCTATAACCTCTTGAGCATAGGAAGCGATGTTAATGCTTGCAATGGTTTGCATAAATGGGATCTAAAAATTGCATGTCCTTACGTTTGTTAAAATAATGATTGTGGGTAGCTATAACCTCTTGAACATAGGTAAAAATAGTAAGACTGTTTTAATTTGTTTCTTCTAAATTGTATGTTGTAAAAACTAGATTATCTTTCTCTTCGAAACACATATCCATTTGAAAATTGTTTTCTCTTTGTACTATCCCAATAAATCCTAAGATTTGCATCCATCTCAATATGGATCCTCTCTTTCATAATTCTTTGATCATGCAATCTATATACTTTCCTATGTAAATCCTCTTTTTAGGAATCACAAATTTTGGATTGGACTTCATCAGTCATCTATTGAAACTTTGGAGAGATTGTTGGAAGAATATCATTGATGATGTTGTTTAGAAACATGAGCAAGGAAGGTGTACAATGATGTGTTGTAGTATTTTCATTGATGTGAACATTGTAACTTATGTGAAGATTTTGGTGAACCATAGATTTTTGGGTAGGGCTTATAGGCTACTCTTGCACTTTTAGGAATGTTTCACCTAAAAGGAGAGAGATAAACCCCACTCAAAAGATCTAGGTGGTTTACTCAAATTATGCAATGTATTATGTTATTTAGACTAAATGGAATGATCTAAGTGTAATTAAATGAACAATTTGACTGATTATGAATGTAAAATATAAGAATTATGTAATATTGGAAAACACAAAGTGATATACAAACATGAACCAAAGTATGAACTAAATTAAAAATAGAAAAGAAGAAGGACGAGTCAGAGTGCACTTGGTAGTCTGATGATGAATCTCAAGTATTTTGAATGGTAACAAAAATCACTAAAAATCACCAGTGGGACTCATTCACCACTGATGACGAATCAATCATGCGTCTAATGAAAACTGTTGAAAGTTGGTTTTTGAGTGTTGGGATCCAAAATTTGACAAAATCTAGATTTTCAACCTTAAGGTGGGGCTCATTCGCCACTAATGGTGAATCAATCCTCTCCCAAAATTATGAGAAATCAGGAACCAATTATGTAGCACCAGATCTGACGATGTCTTCTTGTCGGATTGACAAAGTTAATTCTATAGAAAACGAACAAAATGTCTTCTCCAAGCTTGAAATAGGTTGTAGTTGAATTGAAACACTTTGTTTACTTCTTACCCACTTTTCAACACCTAATAACTTGTCAAATATGTATACACAAGTCTACAAACACACATGCAATAGGGGAAAAATGGTTAAGGGTTACATTATAGGGATTTGCCTTGGTCAAATCCCACTTTGGTAATTAAACCCTTATTGAAATGATGAAATGGAAGATAATGATAAACAAATAACATGCAAATGCTATCAACTTACCAAACCCTTGTTGAAGAAAATCTAGAGATGTAACAATGGTTGCTCTTGAATGCTTGATTGATGCTTGATTAGATGATGCAAAGTGCTCAAATGCTAATTGAATGAAAATATTGTTTGAATGAGTTAAGAGATATAAAATGAGGAGAAAAACACATATCTATACACACTTGTGCCTTAGTTACTTGAAGATACCTCATCACAAGCCGACATAAGGTGATTTTAAATAAAAACCCAAAAGAAATTTTGAAATATTTTGAATTTTGAGCCAAGAGAGACTCATTTTCCACCCATGGAAAATGGGTCCCACCTTGGACTTGAATGTGGGTGTCAGAAATTAAGTCACATTTAATGTTGCTTGTCATGTTTACATTCAAAAACACACTTAATTAAGCCTTATGAGTGCATAAAAGGGTTAAATAAAGCATAAGAAAGGTGTAAATAGTGAAAATAAGCCTAGAAAAGTATAGAAATATTTTACAACACCTTCACAAGACATCATAATTTAAATTTTAAGGACCTAATGTGAATGTTTAAGTCACATTGCAACATTAAATCAAAGAAAAATAGACCAAGCATTAAGAGGAAAGGCCTAAAAGACAATGAAAATGACAAGGGGCCATTTTTCTATGGTACATTTAGCCCCCACTTTAGTGAGAGGATGAAATTGCTTCAAACTCACACTAAAGTATCCATGAATATTGAGAATGATCCAAATGCACTTGTGTAATAAAAATGGAATTATAATGATCAAGAGGGATGATAGAGCCCCCAGATGAAGATCCCATTGAAAACTAGACATAAGAACAAAGTAACACACATGTGAAAGAAGAAGAAGAGGAAGAATCAAATCAAGCTTTGATCATTTATCCAACTAGTTGTGGATTAGATCCAGGTTGTTTGCTTGAAAAATAGAATGCATACTCACTCTGGGGTGACGTAACTCATGGTGGTATATTAGGTGAGATAACCCAAAAAGGTAAGATACATATGCTAGTTGATATGCACTTAAAAACACAAAGGTGGCTATGGGGAAAAACATGTTGTTGAATGGGCTTCCTGCTCAACCATATCAAAGTTATACCTCTTGATAACCTTAACAAGGCACCACAAGGGAAAATGTCAGTTTGTGCTTCATGAGATAAGAAAAGCTCTGTATGCTTAGAACTTAAGAACAAAGAGGAAGGTACCATAGGCATGAAAGTTGCATTATGCAAGGTGGAAAAAATGTAGAATGCAAAAATGTAACATGTAATTTAATGTAAAAGATATTCAAAGGAGTCTTGTTAAGATCATGCAAGGTCTGACACTTAAGGAACATTGTGTCTAATGTCTCCAAGAGAGGACCAACCAAAGAATAGAATATTCACAACTTAGGGGATGTAGTACATTGCATCGGGTCACCAAGAGGAATTCAATATGCTAAGATAGATCACAATTATGAAGGACATCAAACCCAATGTCACCCACAAATTGACAAAATGCATCATATGAAGTGAGAAGGCTATACTAGGAACCAAAACTACAAATGAAATGATGCCAGTGTATGGCCCCCACTTTAAATGAATTGCTAGACATTGGCCTAGGAGAAATTACTTTAAAGTAGGAAAGGAAAGAAAATGAAAAAAGAAAAACAAGACATGAGAGACAACTTGGAAAGACCCTATGCCAACTCATATGTTTCCAAGTAAGGGTATTACATGCAAACGAAAAAGAAAACACAAGAAAAGGGAGTTACTCTGTAGAAGAGAACACAAAAACACAAGGGATCTATGGATTTGGGGTCAGTATATTCATTGCTACAAGGTTTTTATTAAAGAGCTCAAAACTGTCATCATTCCCCAAAGCACATAAAATTGGAAGAATGACACAAAGAGAGTGAAAACAAATGGAAAATAAAAGTCCATTTTGGGTCAACATGGAAGAGACATTGTGGTTTCAACACTTTGCATCGTCCCCAGAAGGAAAAACACAATAAAAAAGAAAATGGAAAGGCAAAAGAAAAGAAAAAGCTTTTGGGTCAACATGAAGGAGACATTTTTATCTCGATGCCTTGCATCATCCCCAAAAGGAAAAACACAAGAAAAGGTATAAAAAAAAAGGAAAAGGGTCCTTTTGGGTCAACATGAAAGAAACATAGGGTGTCTCAATGCTTTGCATCATCCCCAAAAGGAGAAAACAAAAAAAAAAGTGAAAAAGGACCTTTTAGGTCAACATGGAAGAGACATTGTGGTCTCAATGCTTTGTGTCATCCCCAAGAAGAAAACACAAAACAAAAATGAAAAAGGCAATGTACGACATAGAAAAGAATAGGGGTACAAATAGAAGAAGTGTACAAAGAGAGAGAACATGGAACACACGTTACGAGGGAACACAATACACACATACAATGAATGAAAAATGTAAAAGTAGCTAGTAATGCAAATGTAAGTCAACCATTAACCGAGTTATTGGTTTCTCAATCTTAAGTAATATAAGGGTAAAAGCAAGAATTTGAGTACACGAAGAGGGGAAATTTCGGGCAACAAAAAAAAATTCGCAAAAAATGCATACGCGTTTTTGAAAAATGTGTACGCGTTACGGAACGGGTACTCGAACCGGAATCTGAACGCGTACGTGCTCAGCTACGGGTATGCAAACCAAAAATGCATATGCATTATGAAACACGTACGCATTACAAACGTGTACGTGTTTTGGAAAAGTATTTATTTTTTTAAATAGGCTGCTGGCTTTTCATTTTATCCACTATTTTTGGCGGCATGAGAGAAGACAATCTAGAGCGCGTACGTGTTTGTAAGCTATTGCTTCAAGCGTATTTCGACTGCCACCTCCTCCCGTCAACACACCCAACCTCTGAGACCTCCAGGTTGGTTGAATTCTGCTATTTTTTGCTTTGTATCTTGTTTTTTTGTTTTTTAGTTAGTATTTAAGTTTTGTTTCTTTAATGTGTTTTATTTCAATTTTTAATAGTTTTAAATTGCATTTAAAAAATTAAAAAAGTCAACAAAATAAATAACGTTAAATTGTAAATTGAAAACAATAAAATCTAAACCTAAATTGGACACATTTAACTTAGAAATCTAAACCCTAAAACATAAAACTAGAAACCTCTTAGAGACCTCTCTCCCCTTAGGTGAGCTAAAACTAGAAACCCTAATACAATTTTAGAGAAACCCTAATACAATTTTAGAGAAACCCTTACAAATATGACTATTTAGTAAACTTTCAAAGGCATTTGAATGGGCTAAGAGTAAAAAAATTCAATAATTAGGTACACCAATATACATGCATGCATGCATACATACATACATATATAAATAGACGCAGGTATATTCAATACACACACATGTATATTTATACATTAATATACATCACCTACACTTAGTTATATTCATAGATATATCTATGTATATATATGTTTGCATATAAGTTTCCTCACATACATAGACATATATGTGCATATAAATATAAAATAACACCTACCCACATTGAAGATATGTTTTTATTTGCACAATATATAATGATTACCACCTAAATCCAAATAAACTTTTATATCTAGAACACACTTTTTAATGATTGATAATGGAAATGCAAAGACTAAATTGTAGCCCAAATTTGATATGAAGGATTTGATAATATATTTACTTTTCCAAATTGAATTCATAAGAAAAGGTTATTGATGTGAGTGAGTGTGTGCGTTCTCACAATCTTCACAATCATGGTTGTTCTCTTAGACCTATCTCCCTCTCTCCAGTGATACTCTCCCTCTTGTCCTTGGAGGGTAACTCTATTCTGCATTCACCTCATGAAACCAAAAATGTAGTTAGTTCATTATTAAAGCATATGTGCATATATAAACTTATTTATATATCAACATAAATCTCTTAGAAACATTAAGAAATACATGTTCCATTTAATCATTATGAGTATTAAAGGCATATTTGCAATAGTTCATATTATGTTAACTAGATCAAAATGTTAAATTGACATATTCTTAATTAACGATAATACATATTTTCAAGTCAAGATTGAAATGAAAATAAAAAATAATATAACCTAGAGGGTAAAAGAAAATGGGATGTAACAAGGGAAACTATCTCTTACATGCACCTCATCAAACTAACAAAATAGTTAGTCTGTCAAATAATATCATTAAATGTATAAATTTTTTATACTTTCCTTTGCCAACACACTATTCCTCCATTATTCCCCATTTGCACATTTTCTTAGGTTTCCTCTAAGTTCTTTTATATATTTCAGTTTTCAAGTTTTTCCTTACCCAAGTATCTTGTCAAGAAGTTCTCCAAACTTTTTGTTCCCTATTCAATATTTTTACTATGTTTAATTTTTTGAGATTTCGTCTACCTCTATGCCTCTTCATCCCCATAGTGTGCATAAGGTTATAAGTAGTTGGTTTGTGGCTACCTTAACTCTTAGTTAAATTATATGATTTAAATCATAGTTTTATTTCTAGGTAATTAAGTTAGTGTAGATGAACATTATTCTTAGGTATCTAAGTAAATTTAAGTGAAAACCAATGAATACGTAGGGTAAATATGGGAACTAGTGTTTTGTTTATTATCAATAAATTTACAGAAAAATCATAAGAGCAATAGGGATGAGAAGATAAAAATTGAATAAAATTGACAACAATAATTCTCACTACATTCACTAGATTTGGTTATACCACCATATTCATGTGCATTTGTGAGACATAACCCTATGAAGAATTCAATAATACAGATTTCACCAATTTATTCAATGTACATTTATTTACATTTATTACAATCCTTTATTTATTACCAAGATAAGATAATCCTTTGCAAGACAACAAGCATGATCCTTTGATTCATCCCAAAATATCAAAATACACTAAATTTAGTAGAGTTCGACGTAGAAAATGTAGATGCATTCTATGATAAAAATTATTTCTAACCCTTACACAATTTTTAAAAAGAGATGTACATAGGAACTAGGTGTCCCAAAATTTAAGGATCTGAAAGAGTTTAGTTGAAACTTAACCCTAGGTGACTTGCTCTAATTGGAAAACTAATTGAAAATTAATTGAAAGCCAACTGAGAACTACAAGATGAGTGGGAAATCCCACACCATCTCAATATTTATCAACATCTATGTTGATTTATTACATTTATTTAAAAGAATAAAGAATGTGCAAAGTAATTTAACTAGTACCTAAAATACTTCGAGTCTATAAAGTTATTTGAAAAGATATTAATAAATTCATTTATATCATTCATACTAGCCCGCCCCTTTTGATACTTAAACTTAATCCTCTAAGAAAATGTAGATTCTTCTAAGTTCCCTTGTAGTTCATCAAAATCAACCACCTCAAGATTCTTGGAATTTTTGAATATCTTTTTTTATTTTATCATTCTTGAACTATATAATTCTTGGATACTGACTCATGCAATGAATCTGAAAATTATTTGATCATCTTAGTAGTTGAGGTTACCATTTATGTTGTCTCCTAGAATGTGCAAGAGAGGTCTTCAATGATTTTCAATATTTTTCATCACTTGTTCTACTAACCTTCTGTTTTTATTCAACTCTCATTTATAGTTCTTAAGTGACTATCTGTTTCTATTCAACTCTCATTTATAATATGAATTTTTAATGCTATGATTTTTTAATGTTATAAATTGAATGGTCTTCAAATGAAATATATTTTGAATTTGTGCATGTTCAATGTGATTTTTAAATAACTTTGAAATTGTGTGCATTATTTAATTAGTTTGTTGATATATATTTTTTAATTGTTTAACATGTAGTTGCCATATCATTTCTCGGATGGATCCACTTTTCACTTTAGAGGATTTCATGCCTAATCCAGAAATCCCTATAGATCCTGGTGCACATCCCACCCCACCACATGAGGATATGCCTCACTCACCTCCGCATTCTCCACCACCTAACCCCCCACCCCCTCCTCCATTTGACCAAAATCAACTAAGAGAGAATATTTGAGCCAACTTAGTTGTCATTCAAGGAAACATAGATCTCATAAAAAATGAGACTAGAATCCATCCACATCTTGCACGGTTTGCATCTACGATGCAAACTATTGTCGATTCTGTTCGATCTATCAATGCGGACCTAGATAGGTTCCATCAATGGAGAGAAGAGAGGAGACAATTCTATGCAGATGGACTGTCATATAAAGAAATCAATGACCTAAAAATCACTAAACAAGCAATGTGCCAATATTTTGTGAACCCCCAAACAAACGAACCAATACCACCCACAAAAAAAAGAATTTCAATTTTATGGTGTAGGCACCCGCAGATAGCTGCAAATTTTTGGGAGAGATGGTGGATGGTGTTTGATACTCCACCACATGGAAACAGTGAGGTGCCCTTATATTTTTTGAGAAAGTTATGGGCTGAGTTTGAGTTGGGTAAAAAACCCAACTATTTTGATATGAGGTCATTTCAGGGAGCTGGGCGTGGCATGCCCCAACATAGACTAGGAGCACGTGTCGATCCTCAGCGACATGCTCCAGTTGCTCCTCTTGTTCCTCCTCCTCCTGGTATTCCCACTGCATTTCAGCAGCAAACCATGTTATCTACACTAGGAGCATTGAGTTCACTTTCAGGACATCTCACTCAGTAGACTACACACGTGGCCACTGAAGTGGCCAATAAAGAGCATGGAGGGTCAGGCTATAGGGATACTCAGACATCCACTTTAGGTGAGGCACATGCATCTGGGGCAGGATCATACCTAAATTTACTATATTCTAAGGATCGTCCCACATAGGTATGTTCATCTTTTGAACTTAAATTTAATTCAAGTTTGAAATGTAAAAAAATCATGTAAATAATAACATCAAACTATATATAAAATATAATATTAATTCAATAATTTTGTGTTTGGTGTATAGACACATGATGATGTGATGCCCGAAACTCAATATCATCATCGTGTGTATATGTCGAGTGCTGTAGATTTGGGCTCACCTTTTCGACAGGTACTTGAACCAAAATATATTAAATAATTTGTGTGTGGATATATATATATATATATATATATAATTTAATTTGAATTTGTACACATGTGTGAATTGATATATTATATCTAGATGCTGGGAAGTCATACTATTCCTAGTATTGACCAACCACAAGTTAGAGTGGTGAGCGCTCCTGAGACATCATCAGCTCAGGTGTGTGCTTTCAAAAGTTTGTTAAGTTTAAATTAAATACACATCATAGATCTAATTTAATTTTTTCATTTACATACACATGTTTGAATGATCTATATGAACTGGTGTACATCTATATGTAGGGATTTGATGAGATAACCATGGCGGGCCACGCACTTGAGACATCATTGACATCTATTCATGGGAAATCTCAGGTGTGTGATCATGAGGTCATATCATTCGAGGTTTTAAACTTTACTTTAAATCTCCTATACAATTTTTACGAACATTATATATATATATATATATTCAAGATTTTCACATATTGTTTGCTTTATATGAATATGCAGGATATAAGGGATCAGGCATTTACATCTTCTCAATAGACAGTTATGTTATCTTTTGAAGAAAATGTGCCAGTTGATTCACATGACCATATGGTAATTTATGCATACTAGAAATCATTTTTACTATATTTAGTCGATATTTAATTAGTTTTTTTTATCTAAAAGTTTATATTTTCAATTTTAAATATGTTTAATTATACCAAAATTTCTAAATAAATTTAAATCTAATTTCGAGTTTCTTGAACTCTTTTACAGCATGATGCAGGTACATCTAGTCAACGTGGAACAAAGAGGAGACTTGATTTGACCGATCAGCCTGAGAGTTAGATAGTTTTATATTTTATGGACTACAAATCTCTAGTTTTATTTCAATATATGTGTTGGACTTGACATATAAATTTTATGGACTATCTAGATCTCTAGTTTTGTTTTGAACATGTTATTATCATATATGTGTGTTTATTTATATCAGTTGACTTTAATATGATGATTATATATGCAGTCAATTATGAGATCATGTTATGTTCATTTTCATAATTATATGCATTTATATACATATCTATATATTTATATTTTATCAAAATTTCAAGTAATACATGCATTATATAATAATTCTTATCTAGAATCAAATTTCATATATATATAACTTATCACATGGTTTTTTGACAAATTAAAACATTCCTTAAATAGTTTCTTAAATCATATTCATAATAAATTAAGGGCAAGTCATTCTAACTATTTTCCAATTACATAGCAAATATTTGAATCAATAAACAAAAAACCATCTCCTTGTATGTATATTTAATGTATAATCTATACAATTGAATAATTATATAAAATGTGGTAAATAGAAGACACATGAAATATGTATAATCTATAAAATTTGAATAAGATATTTAAAAAGTGACATTGAACAAACATATATAATGTACATCAAGAAGTTTAATGTACAACTATATAACATGATGAAACATATATGTGCATGTAGATACAATTCAAGCTTGTCAACTTTTAGGTGAATACCGAAAATTGATATTTACATAGTCTCCAGATAAAATAGTTTTTCAATTCAACAATCACATTGTAGACCGACTTGATGAGAACTTGCAAAAATAATTAATGTAAGTAACTACAATTTTTATGAGTCATTTAAGTAAAAAATTCATGCAAGAAAAGAACTACATATAGTAAATTCCATACAAATTCAAATGATGTTAGCCATAGGATGGATTAAGGGGACCTAAGAGGATATATAGCTTAAGGGGGGGTCTTAAGAGAATTCCTTAAGGGGAGTTAAGAGGATGCATCTCATGAACCCTAGGATATGGCTTAATGGGTCCTAAGAGGATTAAGGAGATGTAAGAGGATATGACTTAAGGGTCCTTTAAGAGGACGAATTAAGGGAATGCAAGAGGGTGGGTTAAGGGGAGTTGAGAGAATGAGTTGAAGGAATGCAAGATGGTGGATTAAGGGGAGTTGATAGAATGAGTTGAAGTGATGTAAGAGGCTGGATTAAGGGGATGCAAGAGGGTG
>VDFB02193867.1:536723328-536786833 GCA_007258455.2 Sequoia sempervirens | reverse complement strand
GGATATGAAATCAATTATAAAGTATCAATTAAATGTATCTAGAACTATATATAGTTACCTGTCTCTAGATTGAAATTCCATTGTAATATATGTGCATCTCCTCTCTTTTTTGTAAAGCATCTAATTTTGGGAGACCTAAAACAAAAAATAATATAAAACTTTAATTAGGAAATGATTAAAGACAAATATATATATATATATATATATATCAATTAAATATATATACAACTAGATATACTTACTAATATTTATTTACTCTATTGTACCAACTGCATCCTCTCTTTTTTGTAATGCATCTATGATTGTCTCATGATCATCCATTGAAATTGTCCATAAAACTTTATTAGCAGGCCTCCCTTGATATCTAACTAGTTTTATATTGGTTACCAAAATCAAATGTGAATAATGCATAATCCTCTTGTGTCTTTCATAATCTTCAAATGCAGGCAAGCCATTCTTTCTCATCAAATATTTTCGAAGCCAGGTGCCAACAACAACCACTGAACCAGTTGGATACTCAAAGTTGTCATCATCCACTCTAGTATGTACCAACTTATGTTTTCTCTCAACACATCTAGCCAACCAGTACTTTGTCTACTCTTCATTCCCTTGAGATGCAACAACAGCCAACACACGTCCTACAAAAATAAATACAAAATTCAATAAAAAGTGACTTATATTTAACTCATAAACATGCATACATACAAAATTCAACTCAATAAATAATGTACCTTCTTGTACAAGATCTGAAACACGATCATAATCATCTGATGCGAACACTTGATTATCTTCAATTGTCATTTCATGTTGAACATGTGTCGATGTAGGCGTTAAAGCTCTTTGTTGCCATTGTTTGACCCATTCCATATTTTCACATGCCTTCCAATCACCTACAATACAAAATTGGCAATAGCATGTAGACTCCCTTGTCCATATTGTCCATGTGTTTGCATTCGAACTCTTAAATGAATGCCATTTTGCACTTCCATTAATTGTTTCACAATCCTGTCGAGAAAAAATATCATTTTCTTCAACTAACCAAAAGAAGCGTCGAATTATTGATTTCTCACTTGTTCTTGTAGATAATTTGGTATTGCACCAATCTACAATTGCACGTGCATTTCTAAATTTTGCAGCATCCTCAAATTTTAGTTGCTCTCTAGCAAGAGCTCTTTTTACACATGCACCTGCTCCATCGTGTTCTCCCTTACCATGACCAGCTTCAAAAAACTCCATGTGTTGGATATTATTTTCCTTATGAACTCTACATAGCCAATAAAACATTCTAGCATTTTTTAATTGACCCGTGCAATTATCTGACCATATGAGATGTTCTAGCATTTGAATTCCTCTCTCTTTTAAATTTTTATTAAATATATCAAAACAATATTGTACAAACTCAGATGAATGTAATCAATTATCACTTACATAAAAATGGTACTCTCCCAAAAAAATTCTATTATCTTTTGTACTATCTTCAGCATGTCTATAAACAATGTGAACAAATATAGCTACTTGCATTGAATTATAATATCGTGATTGAATTTCTTCTTGTGGAGCAAGAGTATAATTTTTAGCAAAATCAACAAATGACAATATAGTTCCAATTGGAAATGTGTTTTTACATAAATGAAATTGATTATCAAGCCAATGAGCATTTTGAGAGTGTTGAACATATTTAGGTACAAATTTATCTTTAAATTTAGTAATAAAAGCATGCACACTAACTTTTTCCACAATTAGCTCAACACGTTTTCCAATTTTACCATCTTTTAAAGAATAGTCAATATTTTTAAATTTTTTTACATCCACTAATTGTTTTCCAAATTCATCTAAACTACTTTCATGCATACATTCTCCTAATAATGAAAAGTTACCACATCTATCGCATTCTCCAGAAATGTATCCTTTAAAAAAAAATGAGTTTCCATTTAAAGAGGGATTACAAAACAAACCTGTTATAAAATCTTTGATTCTTTTAGGTGGCATATTAATACCACAAATGTCCTGCATAATTTGGTTAGCATGCAAAGTGCATCATATATATTGAAATATATCATAATAATAATGAAATTGTACATGAGTCTTACAACAACAAGAAATTCGTTGCTTATTAATTCTAACATACCAAGGTTTACACTTTTCGAATGATCTTTGACTTATGTTAATATTCAATGGTAAGATTGAAGCATCTAATTTTTTTTTATATAATTCAATTTGAGTCATATCTAAGAGATGCTTTGGATGAGGTTCACAAATTTTGGAACCCACCCTTAATTTTAAGACATCTCTAATGTTAGGTGATACTCTTGTATTATCATACCAAAATTTTTTGATTAAAGATTTAATTTCATTAGTTAATTTCATGTCTGATCTTGGGAGTCTACCACTAAAACTCCAACATTGATTAATAGGATCTTTTTCAATACTTTCTCTTCTTTTAGCAGCTCTTATCAAAGTTCTAGGATTTAAGTTTATACATTTACTAATCTTACTTAACATTCTTTTATTTGAAGCTGTTTTATCAACTAGAGCAGTTGTTATTGCACGGCGAGCCGCATTCTTATCTTTTGATCGACTTTTCTTACCAATAACATCAATAGCATTAGCAACACTAGATATGACTTGTTCTACTGAATCATCTTTCTTTTTTGGTTTTACAAAAACACCTAATTTTTTTATTTTTTTTCTCATTTTAAACATTCTCATCAATTGCACCATGAGTTGACATTGGAATCCTAATTTCTTTCTATAAAAAAATATTTTATATATTTTATTTCCATAATTTCTAATTTGTCTTGAAGAAACTTTACCACGAAGGTTATCTAGCACATTTGTTTCAATGTTAAAAAAACATTTTCACCTTCATCCATAGATGGAGTTTCATTTTCATTCACACAAGGGGTTTCATTTTCATTTTCAAATGTAAAAGGGATTTCATTCTCATTTTCATCAATATTAGGGATTTCATTCTCATTTACATTCTCATAAGATATAATTTCATCATTTTCTTGTTTTTGTATTGTTTCAACCCTAGTATTATTGATCTCATCAATTGTGTATCCAGCTTCTTCTAAACAAGCAATATCAATATTATAAAAACTTGGGTTTGAAGACATACCTGGATAGATTGTTTGAATAGGTACATTTTCCATATCATTGGGAGGTGGATTTGAAGACACACCCAAAGTTGTTTGCATATCATTCAAAGTTGAAGGCACAGTTGGGTTTGTCTCCATAGTTGCATTTTCTTCCATATTCACCATCTCCACATTTGCATCATCTACATTGATTTCATCATTCATGGCTTCCTCTTCGACATTCTTGGAACTAGATGTTTCCAAATCTTTCATTTGATGAATCCTTTCTCTCCTTTCCCTTTGTCTTTTTGCCTCCTTATCTTTATTTGCTTGAATTTCTTCGGGTGTCATTACCTTCCTACATCTTTTTCTTTGTATTTTCTTATCACCCATGGTTACCAAACCCTCTTTGATGACAAAAACAATAATTCAAGAAACCTATTTTAAAATTACCACCTCCTTCAAATATTCAAATAAAACTATGTACTATGAAGATTATTTTTTCTATAAACTCTGAAGTACAAAATCATCATGAGTACATCCAAAAATTCACTTTTTCCAAATCTTCTTGTAAAAATTTCTTGCACTTGATTCCACTTCAGAAAATTTAACTTGCACTTTTACTCTTCCAACAATTTGAATAGAATATGCCCTGCACAAGACAAATTTGCAATAAAAAATGCAGAAAATGACACTTTCGAACCGTACCACAGAAAAAGAATGTTGCAAGAAAATTGTGTTTTACCAGTATTTTTCAAATTAGGAAAAATGTCTATTATAGAAACACGTACGCATTATGAAACGCGTACGCTTTATATTTAAAAAATGTGTGCGCGTTTCATAGTGCGTACGCGTTATGGTCTCGCAACGGCCAAAACGTACGCGTTTCATTTAAATAACGCGTACACGTTTCTATAACGCATATGCGTTATTTAAAATTTGATCTCCCATCCCAAATCTAGCCCTAGTTTTAGGCTTGGGAAAGGCTTTGCAATCCGAGCCTTAGCTTTTGACCTGCAACTAAAAAACTAAGGCAGATTGAAGAAGAATGTCCAACTTTGACAACATAGATGATGAACTTTTTTTCTGAATGAGTCTATAAAATTAAAACCCATTAGAGAACACAATGTCTACTTTCTAAATATATAATTTTTGTTAAAATTGGATTACATTTGCTATTTTTTAATTAATTTCTAAGCAAACTAGGCCTTAAACTTGAAAGATCAGGTTTTTTTGGTTTTTTAATAACTTTGTATTGGTTGAGTTTCTTGTAAAAAAAATTATATGGGACCAAACTTCAGACAATTCTCTACACAATGAAAAAAAAAAGAGTCAAAAAATATTTTGTTTAGGTCCAATTATGTTGTCCGTACACGTTGATTTGAAAAAACATCAATTAAGGCCAATAAAAAATTAATAAAAAAATAAAATATTCAACCAAAAATTACAAAAAAAAATCCAGCCCAAACTTCATGTTGTTAGCTCTCTTTTCCTAAAATTAATTAGCAAAATAATTTTATTTGGGTCAAAAAGTGTTGTCCGTACACCTGCTTGGTATGGTAAAAAAATGACTTTTAAAAAGTGGTTTTTATAGATCTTTATCAAAATTTAATTTCTATAAACTGGGTATTTTAATAATTTGCATATTTGGAAACTAGATTCAAAATTATAACTTTCATATTACTGACTTTATTTAAGATTCATTGTGGAAGTGCCTCAAATTTTCAGTCCAAGTGTGACAAATTCTGAAAAACAGCAAAAACATTTCCACTTTTTGAGTTTTTTGTGTACCCAACTTCTTGCATCAGCCCATAAGCGGAAAATGAATAACATAGTTAAGGGAAAAAGAGAAATGCATTACGGTGACAAGGCTAAATACTTCTTGTTTCCACAAAGTGGAAGACAGGAATGAGCCAAGGTAGATAATGGGAAGGATCATGCAACAATGAGAATGAAAGATTCTACAACTATGACATGATGAGAGGATTTTGTTTTAAGGGATGATAGGAAAGAAATTGATATTAGTGAAGTGATATTTGTCCAATATTTCATTCAGTGTCTGATATTCTTTGGTGTGATGTCCCAGAACACGATGATATTTGCAATATGGTATGTTAGAATCTTTAGGATGAATGACCAACCTATTTGAATGTGGTAAGAGTATAAGACCTTGGTTTAAAAGTAATTGAAGTTTCCTTTCACATTAAAGTGGATGATGAGTAGGAAACTTGATCTTTTTCAATTTGTAAGGTCATTTTCGTTTGCTATATTCTCATTTTTCATGAATGGAAGAAGGAAGAGGACCTGTGTGGATCCTAGCATCCTTGTTATTAGAATCAAGTAATGGTTGTTCACATGGAAGGATAATTTTTAAGTCAGGAGGAGAATCAAAGATCACGACACCATCATCTCAAAGTTTCCAATATTCAAAAGGAGGCTTGTCAACATTAGGAGGATCTTGATATCCTAGTCCTATTGTGTTTTCTTCTTGTGTTTTTTCAAAAATTTGATGGATGTTATGCTCATGTTTTGTATCACAACCTTGTTTACTTAGGATAGTAAAGCCTTTTCCATATGTTTGTTCAAGGTTGATGGGAGTGTTTGTGACTTTGTGATCATAAAATGGTTGAGGGTGTGGTTGTTGAGAGGGACTAGGTCCACTTGATTAAGGGATCTTAGGTCCCTCTTGATTTTTACGATGAAGGTATCCAAAGTGATTAGGAGGTGCAATATTAGGAAGATTTGGTGGCTTCATGGATGGGTAAAAAGTTGCATTAGCTTCAAGGTTATCAAGACATTCGTTTAAGAACTTGTTCATGCTAGCATCATCTTCTCCAATGATATCAACAACACGAGGAGGACAATCATGAGGTGTTGAAGGAGCATGAGGAAGCTCAAGGTCATTGGGATCACAACCAAAGGCACAATTGGACATGCCTACTAAGGATTTCAATGAATTCCAAAACTTATGAAAAAAAAATGGCATGATGATAATGAATGCAAGTAAATGAAGATGCAAGAAATAGAAGTAGATAGAGAATCTGGAGAGTAAAACAAAAAGATATGACAAAAAACATAAATGTAGGAAATACCCAGAAAATGTATGAAAATGTTGTCTAAAATGTGCAGGTGGATTGATTCACCCAGGGTGGCAAATGAGTCCAACTATGAGATTTTTTTTGTGTTTTTTAGAAAATTTAAAATGATTTAACATATTTTTAGATGCCAATGAAGGATGCAGATGCAATTTTTTTAGTTTTTTCAATGATATGGTATCCAAAAAAGAATCTAAATGAGTCTTTTACTAATAAAATTTCAAGAAACCCTAGGATGCAAAAACAAAACAAACCCTAATTGAATGTTGATGCAAATGAAACCTAGGATGTGACATGCAATGGAAATCAGAAATGTAAAGTGCTCACTATGCAGGTTCACCAAAATGAATAATAGATTTTTGGGTAGGGCTTATAGACTACTCTTGCACTCTTAGGAATGTTTCACTTAAAAGGAGATAAACCCCACTCAAAAGATCTAGGTTTTTCACTCAAATTATGCAATGTATTATGTTATATAAACTAAATGGAATGATCTAAGTTCAATTAAATGAACTATTTGACTGATTATGAATGTAAAATCTAAGAATTATGCAATATTGGAAAATAAAATGTGATATAAAAAATAGAAAAGAAGAAGGTTGAACTAGAGTGCACCTAGAAGTTTGATGATGAATTTGGAGTATTTCAAATGCTAACAAAAATCACTGAAAATCACCAGTGGAACTCATTCGCCATTGATAGAGAATCAATCCTGCTTTTGATGAAAATTGTTGAAAGCTACTTTCTAAGTGTCGAGCTCCCGAATCTTACAAAATCTAGATTTCTAGCCTTAAGGTGGGACTCATTCACCACTGATGGGGAATCAGTCCTCTCCCAAAATTCTAAGAAATTCGGAACCAATTTTGTAGCACCAGATCTGAGGATGTCTGCTTGTTGGGTTGACAAAGTTAATTCTGCAGAAAATGGAAAAAATGTCTTCTTCAAGCTTGAAATAGGTTGTAGGTGACTTGAAACACTTTTTTGACTTCTTACCCACTTTTCAACACCTAATAACTTGTTAAATATGCATACACAAGTCTGCAAACACACATGCAATAGGGGAAAAATGTTTAAGGGTTAGGTTATAGGGATTTTCCTTGGTCAAATCCCACTTTGGTAATAAAACCCTTATTGAAATGATGAAATGGAAGAGAATGATAAACAAATAACATGAAAATTCTATCAACTTACCAAACCCTTGTTGAAGAAAATCTGAAGATGTAACAATGACTACTCTTGAATGCTTGATTGATGCTTGATTAGATTATGCAAAGTGCTCCAATCCTAATTGAATGAAAAGATTACTTGAATGAGTTAGGAGATGTAAAATGAGGAGAAAACCACATATTTATACACATTTGTGCCTTATTAACTTGAAGACACCTCATCACAGGCCGACATAAGGTGATTTTAAATAAAAACCTGAAATAAAATTTGAAATATTTTGAATTTTGAGCCAAGAGGGACTCATTCACCACCCATGGAGAATGGGTCCCACCTTTGACTTGAATGTGGGTGTCGGGAATTAAGTCACATTTAATGTTGTTTTTCAATTTTACATTAAAAAACACACATAATTAAGCCTTATGAGTGCATGAAGGGGTTAAATAAAGCATAAGAAAGGCATAAATAGTGAAAATAAGCCTAGAAAAGCATGAAATCTTGTTACAAGACTTTACAACACTTCAAAATAGGACTTGATAAGTGATGAAAAGGTGATTTTTAGGTGAATTGTAATGAATAGAGTCTATAAAAGTGTCGAAATGTTTTAAAACACTTCACAAAACCTTCACAAGATGTCATAAATTAAATTTTAAGGACCTAATGTGAATGTTTAAGTCATATTGCAACATTAAATCAAAGCAAAATGGACCAAGCATCAAGTGGAAAGGCCTAAAAGACCATGAAAATGAAAAGGGGCCATTTTTCAATAGTACATTTGGTTGCAAACCATTTTGACCAGTTCTAATAGTTTTTTGAGTAGCTAAGGAATACATTTTTTCATAGTGGTTTGATCTGAAAAAGTAAGTTGTAATCAGAAATTGACTAAGTGCCATTATTGCTAATTTAGTGCAACTGTACACCAATATTTGGGTCTACATCGGTCTACAAATGAAGGTTTCACTATGCACTTCTAAAATTATTTTGGTGGATGTTAGATGTATTTGATTCAAAAATGTCATCAAGTTTTGACAAGTCGTTTGAGAGATATGTGTAACAGTGCTCAACTTGGAAAATTACAGTTATTCTCTATGCAGTGCATTTGTGTCGGACATTCTGCACTTCTTTGCAAATGAGTTTTTGGCTTTGTGATTTTGAGGATATGTTTCTAGATGGTAGGAGAGTATGAATTCTAGTTGGCATTGATTTTTGAGGTCCACTTATCCACACGTGGATACATAGATGAAGGTTTTTTCTTTTAGGTCTTATGTCATACCAACCTAACATGTTTGATGTTATGCGAAGGTTAAGTAAGTATTGCAGTCTTATGTAGGATCTATCATAGGTCCATGCCAACCTATTTAATTTTTTTTTGAGTTTTGAATCTTGGCGCAAGATATTTCTAAATCTTTTGGAGCTGATAAGAATGAGGGAAATATATTTACAATAAGGGTTCCTAGGGTTTGATTAAAGACTAAAGATGGGTTCACCACCAAACTAGGGCTTGGAAAGACTAGTAATGTGTGAAGCCTAATGATAAAATCTAATGATATGAAAGACTTAAGTAAATGGCCAAGAAATGAGTTCAAATCATAATAGTAAACTAGAAAATTATAGAGGTGCCCCAATAAATTATAGAGACTTGAAAGAATGTATGGGTATGTGCAGGATCATCATGGAAAAAACAGGGCCTTAAGTGGCAAAAAATTTAGAAAAATCAGAGTTGGGCAACTTGATGTAAAAAATTAAATAAGTTATCTATATTATTTCAAAAAAATGTAAGAATAGAATCTATAGAAAATTGAATGTAGTTTCTAAACTACTAGGTTTATTTAAAAAATAAAAAATCCTATTTGGTGAAAATTTGAAATTTCAATGCAGTAGTACTTCAATTTTAGGGAAAAAATAAGAAGTAGGTGTCTGTCTGACCACCCTAACCACAATAAGATGATAATATTTTTTTATAATATTTTAGAAATAAGTAGAGGACTCATATCCAAATGTGATTCATACTTTTTTGTAAATTTTTTCCAAGTAAATAATTAATTATGATTTTTTTATAAAAAACTTTTAAAAATATAAAAACTCGTATGTCTGACCACCTTAACTTGGTCAAAACTTCATGAAATTTATTTTTTCTTTTTTAATCCTATAGTATGTGAAGCATAGAATGTGATGCATGTTTTGGATTCAAAAAATATGATACCATTTGAAAGTTATAGATCTTTTTCAATCAGCCTATCAATTAGCACTTTAGTCGTAATTCAAATAGAAAATGAATAATAATTATTTACTAAATTCAAATTAAAGGATAATTTATATTGGTGGAAAGCTGAGAATCTCCTTTAAAACCCCTTTTCATTTCATCAATTTTGGGTAAAATAAAGGTCGTCAACCACATACCCTACAAATACCCATCATATTACCACTTTTTGGCCCATTATGATCTTGCACATACTTGTATGGACTCTTGAAAATACTAATTTTTATGTACACTAGGACTCATACACTAGTAGGGTGATTTAGTCCCAGTTTAGCGTTTCAGGACAAAATTGGTATTTGGAACTGTTAAATCAGGATCTAAAGAAAAAATCTTAAAAATAGGTATACTGGAACTCATACGCCACAAGTGGTGATTTAGGACCAATATCAAGGTTTCTCTAAAACACTAATATCCTCTAATGTTTTCATGTAGCTTTCCTCTTGCCAAATCTCTAGTAATGGAACACTAAATTCTGCTCTGTAAGTGACTTTCTATGATCTTGCAAGTAAGGTGAGAACTTTGATTACTTGACAAATTTTCTCCAATCTTTCTCTTTAATGGATATTCAACCTAAATTTTCAAATCACACATCAAAGAGGGGAAAATGTTGTTTTGTTAGTGGATAGGGGTTTACCTTGGTCAAACCTCTTTTTCGTAATCAAACCTTGAAATGAAATGAACTAGAAAGGAGGAATGATGAATGAACAAATATGTAATGTTGCAACTCAACAAACCCTTGAATTTAAGATGTTGTAATATTGTAAGTAATGGTTAGCATGAATGTGGATCTTGAATCTTGCTTGAATGATATGGATCTGGACTTGAATGCTTCCTTCAATCATAAAACCCTACATCACAAATGTGGCGTATGAATCCCAAATCACTAAATATAGGCCATACAATCCAAAATCATTAATTCTTGATTGGTCACTTGATATATGTCACGATTATCCTCAGAAAGATGCATTAATTAAGGCTTTTGGATGCAAAATAAGGCCAATTAAAGCATAAAGAAGACCAATTAATTAATAAAAACCTAGATTAGTGTGAAAGTGTAAGAAAATAGTTTACAACAACCTAAATAAGGTACAATTAAGTTGATTTAGTTCACAAGGGCCCAAACAAGTGTGAAATGTAAAGGGATACATTTTTCTACACCACACTTCTATCCTAGAATTATGTTATAAATTCATTAATTATTGATTGCAATTTTTTTAGGTAGGGTCCATACATCATTTATAATTATTTCCTAGCTCTAATTTTATATAATTTATGATGTAGAATATGGTCCATCTATCTTTAGCATGAAAACCTTTAATGAAAATGGTTTACTATAATCATTTGATATTTTTAACAATTATCCTTTTAAGGGTGTTGGCATGTTTATAACCTTGAATCTTATTATTTAAACATGTTTGGATTAAATTATCATTTTTTGTAATTATTTTTTGGATTTTTCTAGGGGAATCTATATTTATTATCATAATTGATTAATTCCCAACTTTCCTCTTCTGCTTATCTTGACATTAGTTTAAAAAGATGGTCAATTTTTTTTTTTATCTATTTTGTCATGTTTGTCATGTAGTTCCTTCCCCATGTTAAGGAGTTGGTGTAGCCTTGAGATATATCTATTGGGATCTAATTACTTTGGGAATTTGACCTATAGCCACTATGGTGTCAAAAACAACTTGAAATATTTTCTTAAGTCATTTTGTAATAGCTTCTAAATCAAGTAAGTTATGCCTTACTAAGCCTGAAAGTTGAGTCTACTAGTATTTCTATGCCTTATATCTTTTTATATGCTTTAGATATTAATAGTTGCTTGGTCTAAACACTAAGGTATCATACTTGTGAGAATTTTGTGTTAGAGCATTTAAGTTTTAACTTAGGGTAAATCTTTTTTATTAGTTTTTTCCCATACTTCTTGTACTGGGTGGTTATTTACCCGACACTAGATTTTTCTTGCCTTTATAAGGCATGCATTGTACAATATGTAAATATCAAATCTCAATGCATTTTCTATTCTTCTGATGAAAGATCCCTGAGCTTCTCTCATATATTTTGAAGGTCTCTGTGCAATTGGTTTTCCTAGGAATTTGTTGTGCTATTATCTGCAATTGATTCTCAGTGTGATAGATGGTTCCTAGATTGTCATGCATCTCACCACATGAGTTCTTCACCCTATCCTTTCATGGGTTTCCACCCCTCTAATAGTTTCAAATTTTTTTTGGGGAATAATAAGTAGCTGGATAGGAACTATTGATGTAGGTGATGGTTTCTTTTGGGATGTACTATGCATTCTAGAGTTGCACACAAATCTTCTGTCGATATAGGTCAGATAACACATGGTGAAGTCCCTAAGACTATGGAGTTTACAACTGATTATGTGTTTATTAGAGAAGTTGATTTTTGAAAACTCATGGTTGCTGGTAATGCTGATCGTGAGTCTTGATTGAATAGCTTCTCTCACTTTGTTAAGGAGGATGACTATGTACCTCACACACCCTTCGCAAGTGTTGATTGTAATATTGGTCATCTACATTTTGGGATACTTCAAACTCATGTTGATACTATTCTTGTTGCTTCAGTGGTTAGGTTTCTAGCACAACAGGCTATCTTTGATCCCTCAAATCTTGTTTTGTTGGATGAGTACTTAGTAGGAATCTTTGATCTGTTTGTAGAGACTCACCTTGCAGATTTTGGATATTCACTTGAGGGGATTTCTCTCCTCTTTGATGACAGGTGCAACATGCTAGTTGATTCATCTGGATTGTGTTTAGAGGTTGACATTATTGAGCCTTCACCTTCATTTGATTTGTCACATTTCTTGGTTGATTTTGATCGTGATTATGTGATGGATTATTCTATTTGGAGATTTCCTTCCTTTTTTTCAGTTGGATATGGAGTGGCTTCTTCATCACCTGATGGACTTGTTTCTTCCTAAGGGAAGATGTGTTGCTTGCAAGCATTGGATCATCTTTTTTCTTCAAGCATACTTAATTGACATTGGAGCTTCTTCATTATGGGGGGATATGATATCTCTTGATTTCCCTCTTATGGGAGGGCCATTAATTGTATATACATGATGTATGTAGCACTTGGGGGGTATGATTGAGTCCTCCATCCATGCATCATTTTTTTTTTCTTTTCTCTCTTTTGGAGAGAGGTTTTTTTCCGACAGGGTTTTTATCCTTTTCTCTACTTGTGAGAGTCTTTTTTATGCATTGTAAATGGGTACCTAAAATGGTTGTGTAGTTGGGACCCATATTGTATTTTCTTGCATTATTGCATCTTCATTCTCCCTAAGTTACCCTTAAGGGGAGTGTTATAATATTTAATTTTTAACGTAGGGTAAATATTTTTTATTAGTTTTTTCTCATACTTCCTGTACTAGGTGGTTGTTTACTCGATACCAAGTTTTTCTTGCCTTGATAAGGTGTGCATTGTACACTATGTAAATATCATATCTCAATACATTTTCTATTCTTCTGATGAAAGAGACCTAAGCTTCTCTCATATATTGTGAAGGTATTTGTGAAATTGGTTTTCCTAAAAATTTGTTGCTCTATCGATTTGATACTAGCATGTTTAGGTATCACACTTTAAAGAATTCTTATATTGAGTGGTTCGGTATCAAAATTTTGGAGAATTTTGATACCAAGTAGTTGAGTATTAGACTTTGGAGAATTAAAATTCCATGAGTTTGTGGTATCAGACTTTAGGGAAGTCTAACACTTGGTAGGGTGGTAATGAACTTCTAAGAAGTTCTATACTTAGTGTAGTGGTATCATGATTTAGTGGAGTCTGATACCAAGGTACCAAGATCCCATGAATTTGATACTAACATAAGAAGCTTCCATGAAATACCATGTCATGTTTCTTGTTGGAGTTTAATGTAGTTTGATGCTTGTGTATCTCACCTTAGGGAAGTTTGGTACCAAGGTATTGACCATAAGAGAAGCTTGATGAGGAATTATAATTAAGGAAAGCATAATGGTAGTATAGGTTTCATGGGTATCTTGTTATCCTTTTAAGGTTAGGGCTTTTGGATGACCTTTAATAAAAAGGATAAAAAAAAATTAACAATTTTTTTGTGTGTGGATTCTATGTAAGATTTGGAGAATGGTTGGGCAAAGAGGATTTGGGGATTTTATAATAGTTTTGTAAATATTTAATCACACTCATGCCTCATGTATGGTATCAACCATAGTGTTCTATGTATTCCCCCCGTTTCACCATAATTTTTGCATTGGTGTTGTGCCAAGTGTGTCATCTTAGGTTGTTATGACACTTTATGCATGCTTTAGTGTTGATTGGTTTTCCTGATGACCCTTTTGTTTCACAAAAAAATGATGATGTGGTATGGATTTCAAAAACTATTTGTAAGCATATTTTAATAAAATAAGTTGATGTATAAATATTTTATCTCTAATAGCTTAATCAAGATTTAATTTATTGATTGACATTATAAAGAAAATATTATAATCTAAACTAAATTAATTATTCTAAATAAATTAAATCATTTTGATAATTACTACTTATCAAATTAAACTAAGAAGAGAAAATTTTAAATTATTATCATTATTTTATTACTTCTTTAGTATCAAAATTTGATAATTCATTCTTCTCAAGATATTTTAAAAAGTGGGTCATTATATAATTTTTCCCTAAGACTTCACACTATCTTGATGCATCAAATGGATCCATAAATGAAACTTTAAATAATGTTAAGAAAACATGTTGGATACAAAGTTAATCTAGCTATTAAAATTTAACCCATGAAATTATTTTATTACACATCATTCTCCTTATAGGTACTATCATTTAAACTTTATCCATTTATATGTCAACTATGTTGTATATATCATTTGTCAAAATTATTCATAACTAGTTGTGAATTGAAATATTCAAACACAACCTTCTCAAAATGGAAATAACACGAAATAGAATAAATAATTATTCCAACAATAAGGCACAAAATGTATCTGTAAGTCATAAATTTATCCATTCAAACAATAATTCATAAAATATATCCAATCAAATAGTAAGTTGTAAAGTGTATATTCATTCCCAAAATAAGTCATAAAATATATCCATTTCAACAATAATTCATAAAGTATATCCATTCCAACAATAATTCATAAAATCTATTCTATCCAACCATAAATCCATAGTGCCCTCTCATTTTATCTCACTTAATTTTGTGAGCTTTAGGGTAAAGTGAACAAAATGGATGGCGCATTTAACAAACTGACATCTATCACTCTGGGAATTATGATGTTACTCTAGGAATTATGAGGAGGGTTATATTTGATACAATGAATGGTTTGGCCAAAGTTAGGAAAGCTCATAGGAAGATGAACTCCTCTTAGGTAACAAAGATGTAGTAGGAAGATATAACTCCCAAGGAGATGTTGTAGTGTAGCAAGGAGCTAGAGCAACTAATAAAGGAATGGGACTTGATCTGCAATCCCAAAAAGTAGTTTATGTTTTTTTTTCTTTGGTTTATTGCCTCTATGCCTTAGTAATTTCTAGGTCTGTGTACCCTCTTATTTCATTTGGTTACAATTTTGTGCTTTTTTGGTCTTTTGCTCTCTTGGTTCTAGTGGTTTCTTGGTTGTTTGGTGTTGTGTTGTTTCGTGCTAGGTAGGGTTGATGTTTTGGTGTAGGGTGTTGGTTCTTAGTTTTTGTTCTGTTGTTCTATGGTGGTAGTTCTACAAGCTATTTAGCTTGTTGGTTGTTCTTTGCTTGGGTTTAGGGGCCCTTTCGCCCGCTTTTCTAATAAAAATCAATAAGTCATAAAAGTTATTCATTTTCAAAAATTAGATAGAGAAGTAGCATGAATAAGGGGTTAATTTGAAATATACTACCATTACCTCCAAAGACAATCAAAAAAGGGGATCTAGAGGAAAAGATTGAAAAATCATTCCTCATTGTCCCCATAAAGAATAGATTTAGAAGGACCTTGAGATCCCCACTTTTTTATATTGTCCTAGGTATGACATTTAGTTTTAAAAATTAGATAAAGAAAAAAAATAGTATTTGGAAAAAAATAGTATTTTAGATCTTTTTCCATCAAGAGAAACCATCAAAACCATTTTTTTCCTTCCCTAGTAACCAATATAATTAGAATTGGAATTAACCCCTTTATTATTATAGACCCAAACCAAAAAATCCTCCTCCTATAATGAACAACAAGGTCTATCAACTAAGATAGAAGCAAGGGTATTAGGAGAGTCAAGATCTCGCCTTGTAAGCCAACAAGATGTGTCTTTCTAGTGAAAAAAAAAAACCCTCCAACAAATGACAAGCCTTAAAATACAAAACTTTAGAACAACTTACATCCAAAAAGAACTCATCAAAGAGTGGAGAAGAGGGAAGGTAAAGAGAATTGGAAAATTAAGATCCCACAAACTAGTCTAAAAAAGAGTTTATTAATTTGAAAAAAGGAAAGAGGCCTCACTTTACAAGAGAAGCACCCCTCTTGATGGTATTCTAGACCATAGAACTTTTCCTAGACAACTCATTTATTGGAACCTCTTTAGTGACAATCCACATAAACATTTATAGCTAAGAAGCTTAGCCTAGGGTTGATTCCACCACATGCACCATCTCTAATAAAGTTTAACAACCAAGACTTGACTATCAAGATTCATTTTTCTAAGCTTACAACCATTAGTTTTCTTAAAATGACATACTTTATTCCATTTGATAGATAAATACATATGTTTAATATATACATACAAACACATATACTAGAATTAATTAATATAAAAATTTAACTAAATATGATTTATTTCCTTATGTATACATAATTTGTAACAATTTTTATTGAAAACATAGATTATTCACAATGATTTTTAATCTTAAATCATGATATTAATATATAAATGTAAGTAATTTTTTTAGATTTTAAAGATTTTAAAATATCCTATGAAAATAGAAAATTTTAACAACTTAAGATTTTTTTGTTATAAAATTTTTAAAATAGGACCAAAATAGAACTAACCTATACCTCTTTTATATTAAAATTATATTAACACTGTTATTATAATATAAAATAGGTCATAACTCAAAACAAATAGGTGCTACGTAGTACGTTCCCCACTTCAGGTAATTCTATTTTAAATTATCTTTTCTATTTTGACTTTCCATGTAGCAGTGGATGATAATCTAACTGGATAGATGGAAACTGAAAAACAAATAGGTGGAGCTTCCATAACATTGCACGATGCATAGTGGTTAAGAAAAGCCAAGAAAGAGTAAAACATTTCCACTTCAAATGAAACAAAAATGAGTGTGTGTAATGGTGGGGTTCAACAATACTACAATTTCTGTTTTGACTCTGCAAGTTTGCAGGCAACAAAGTATTGAATGAAAACAAAAGAACACATGATTTGTAGCCTACATTAAGGACAAAGTATGACTTGCATGCTTTGTCCTTGTGAAAGTTAAAAGCTACATGTGTAACATATCAGATAAAAACTACATAATTAATGTTGCACGATGTGTAATGTATCAGTATCTTAAGGAATGGGAAATACGTATTGAGATATACCATAGCTATAAAAGGAAAGATTGTGGGGAACAGATAACACCCAAGATAGTTGTGGGCTTGTGGTAGATCAAAAAAATAATCATGACGACGTGAGGAAAGTCTTTAATTGCTACTGTTTGCATTGGACTGATGGCGCTGAGTGCAAACCAAAGGCATTCAACCAAGGTGGTGAGATGCACTGGTTTGAGAAACACAAGGTATAATGGATAGAGACTACCTTGTCCCCTATTAAAAAATAATAAACTAAAAAAATCCAAATGCCAGTACACTAAAAACAGAAAAATAATACTAAAATTTAATAAACTGTGATTATATTCATAGAGAGGCAGAGAATATAAACTTTGTATTTTCTCAGAAAATATGTTGTAAATTGTCTTCACACTTTATTGATAAAAAGATAAAAAATATATACAACAAATTATGAAAAGCATCTACAGTCAGATGGGAAACTTTCCCAGCACAAAAAACAAACTAAAACAAAAAAAAAAGAAACTTTCCAATCTAGAGAAAAATAGAAAAATCAGAAGTCTGATGGGAAACATTCCCACTGAAAATTTGTTAAAAGAAAGATTTTACTAATTTAACATGCTCCCTAAAATCTGATTTGTGGGACAACTTGTCATCCCTAAAAGATTCTTCAATCTATTGAAATCTTCTTCCTTCAAAGGCTTTGTCAAAATGTTACCAACTTGATCTTTGGACCTGCAATAAGAAAGTTTAATTTCATTATTTTTAACTAGCTCTCTGATGAAATGAAATTTGATGTCTATGTCTTGCTTCTTCCATAAAAAAATGGATTTTTAGAAAGTGAAATAGCTGATTGATTATCACAAAATATAAGTGTTTCTTCCATTTGGGGCTGCAACAATGCTTCAAGCATTCTTCTTAACCAAACTGCTTGACAACCTGCTGAAGTGGCTACCACATATTCTACTTCTGCTGAAGACAATGCATCAATAGGTTGTTTCTTTGAAGACCATGAAATTACACCTAAACCAAGAGTAGAAACATACCTAGAAGTAGTTTTTCTATCATCTTGATTTCTAGCCGAATCACTATCTGTATAACCAGTTAACTTCAAAACATCATTCTTTTCATAAAAATTCCATGATTTGTTGTCCCTTTCACATACCTTAGTATTATTTTACCTTCTTGTAGATGAGTATCATGTGGATCCTCCATGAACCTACTTATCAATCTTACTGCATACATGATGTCTGGTTTTGTTGCAGTTAAGTACATTAATCTTTCGACCAAACTTTTATACAAAGTGGAATTTACCTTTTTGGTTTCATCATGTTTGCTCAACTTCACACCCATGGCAATAGGTGTAATTGTTGGTTTACTATTTTCCATCTTGAACCTTTTCAAAATATCATTTGCATACTTTTCTTATGAAATAAAAAACCTATCACTATTTTGAGTTACTTCAAGACCAAGGTAATAATGCAACAAACCAAGATCAATCATATCAAATTCACTCTTCATTTCCATTGAAAAATATCTAAGCATGTTTTCATTGTTCCTAGTATAAAGAAAATCATCAACATAAATGCAAACTATTATAACATCTTCTTGTTGATTTTTTTTTATGAATAAAGTGGGTTCATAAGGGCATTTTTCAAAAAATATGATTCTATCCTTTCATACCAAACTCTGGGTGCCTATTTTAAACCATACAAAGTTTTATTTAGTTTGAGCACTTTACCTTTTTGAGCTTTAATCTCATAACTAGGTGGTTGCTCAATGTAAATTTCTTCCTCCAATACACCATTCAAGAATGTTGATTTTACATCCATATGAAAAAGTTTCCAACCCTTTTGTGCTGAAAGAGCTAAAATCATATGAATAGTATCCATTCTAGCAATAGATGCAAAAAATTCATTATAATCAATACCTGATTTTTGTTTGTAGCCCTTCACTACCAACCTAGCCTTTTATTTATTCACTTTACCTTGCTCATTGTACTTTGTTTTATTCACTCACTTTACTCCAATTTCCTTCTTATGCTTAGGAAGATCTACAATTTCCCAAGTTTGATTCTTTTCTATGGCTGCAATTTCTTCATTCATAGCTTTAACCCATCTATCATCATTTATAGCCTCTTAAAGAAAAATAGGATCACTATCAAAAAAAATTTCAAAATGACAAGTATCTTCATTTAGCTCTGTTGTCTTGATATATGTTAGACAATCTCCTTGTTTTCTGCTACCTTTTTGGAGATACTGAGGTGGATGATGAAGAACTATTTGATGAAACATGATGATGACTTGGTGGAGATGAAGAAGAGATTCTTCTTAGTGCTGATTGTTGAATGCTACTACTGGCTCCTATGTTGACAACTCTGAAATTTTTTATTGATTTGTAACTTCATCTTGAATGTTAACTTGCTGATATTTTTCTTTTAGATTCCAAAACCACTCCTGATCTTCAATAAACTTTGCATCTCTACTTATCACCAACTTTTTTTTCTCAGGATTGTACAACCAATATGCCTTAGATTCTTCAGTGTACCCAGCAAAGATACATTTTTCTGCCTTATCATCCAATTTACTTCTAAGTGCATCTGGAACATGAGAATAGGCAATACAACCAAAAAATATTAGATGATCTACCTGAGGTTTGTATCCTCCCCAAGCTTCTTCTGGTGTCATGCCCCAAACTGAGTTTGTAGGACATCTATTCAAAATATAGCCTACACAACAAACTGCTTCTGTCCAAAAATCTTTTGGTAAATTCTTAACATTAAGCATACTCCTTACCATATTTAAAATTGTTCTATTTTTTCTTTCAGCTACCCCATTTTTCTGAGGTGAATACCTTGTTGTTAGCTGCCTTTTTATGCCATTTTCAATACAAAAATTATGAAAATCATGAGAGATATACTCTCCACCCCTATCAGTCCTTAAAATTCTGAGAAAATAACCACTTTGTTTTTCAACTAATTCTTTAAATTCTCTAAATTTCTTGAAAGTATCTGATTTATTTTTCAAAGGATAAACCCAAAGTTTTTTGCTATAGTCATCAATAAAAGTCAAAAAGTATCTCATACAATAAAATGAAGTAACCTCAATTAGACCACATAGATATGAATGAACTAGCTCCAATGACTCTGAAGCTCTCAAGGAATCCCTTATTGGAAAGGGTTATCTATGGTTCTTTCCAACAATACAACCTTCATATTCTTCATCTAGTTTTTGGATAAGTGGTAAACCTATTACCATGTTTTTTTTATTCAAAAGATTTAGTCCACCAAAATTCAAATAACCAAATCTAAGATGCCATAACCACTGTGTATCTTTTACAAGAGCATTGAAACTTAAATGCATATTGTTTTTTATACTAAGAGAAAAAATCCTATTAGAAGTCATGGATATTTTGGTTATCATTTTGTTTTTAACATCAACAATAATGCATGAGCCCTTTTCAAATTTGACAGTGTGGCCTTTTTGCACAAGTTGGCCTACACATAACAAATTATGCTTTAAGCCTGGTACATAAAATACATCACCAATATATTTTTTCTCACCTTGTTTTGTTGTGATTAATATCCTCCCTTTCCCCATGATTGATGCAATTGTATCATTTCCCATGTTCACTTCAGATTTGATGGACTCATCCAAATTCTAAAACATCTCTTTGTGTCCTGTCATATGATTACTGCAGACATTGTCAACATACCATTTGTCATCATTTACTTCCTCCTTTGTGCTACATGTTAGAAAGACATATCCTTCCTGATCTTCACCTTCATTTGCATATTGGGCTACCTGTTTACTTTCATCTACAATCTTTTTTCTACATTTAGCTGCAATATGTCCATATTTTTTGACAATAATAACATTGAATAGATGATTTATCATACCTCTGAAAACCTCTACCTCTTTGCTGAAAATTTGCTTTGCCTCTACCTCTTTCTTGAGTGTAACTACAGTTTTCTTCATCACTTTTATTGCTTTTTTGACCTCTGTCTCTTTGTTGAAAACATCCTCCTCTTCCTCTTGAATTTCTACCTCTTCCTCTTTGTGCTAAAGATGATTTTGGTGCAACTTCTTTTTCTTTCAATGATACTTTACTTTTTAAAGCTTTCTCAAGTGGCTCTTTTGTTGATTTATTTAATCTTTGTTCATGTGTGTATAGTGAACCCATAAGCTCATCTAGAGATAAAGTGGTTAGATTTTTTGATTCTTCAATAGCTATAACTATATGATCATATTTTGTAGGAAAACTTCTTAAAATATTTTCAACAATTTTTGATCATTCATAATCTCACCATTTTTTTTCATCTGATTAACTATCCCCATTGTGCGAGTAAAGAAATCTCCTAAACTTTTAGACTCTGACATTTGTAAAATTTCAAAATCTTTTCTAAGCATTTGTAAACAAACTGTTTTTACTCTTTCTGGACCTTGAAATAATTATGGAAGAAAATCCCATGCTTCTTTGGCTATTGAAATAGCTGTAAATCTTGGAAAGAGAGTTTCATCAAGACCCTGCACAATAAACAATAATGCTTTCTGATCTTTTTTCTGATTATTCTCCAATAAATTTCTTTCATTTTGTGTGAGTGTTGCTAATGTTGCTACATCTACTGGTTCTGAATATCCATTCTGCACAAAATCCCATAGCTCCTAAGATCTAAATAAAATTTTCATTTGAAAGCTCCAAAAAACATAATTTTTCCCATTGAATTTAGGAATTTGTAACTATGTACTCTTAGCATTCATTGCCATTTCGAACCTACTCTAATACCATATGTTAAAAAACAATAAACTGATACACTAAAAACAGAAAAATAACACTCAAATTTAATAATCTGTGATTATATTCATAGAGAGGCAGAGAATATAAACTTTGTATTTTCTCAAAAAATATGTTGTAAATTGTCTTCACACTTTATTGATAAAAAGAGAAAAAATATATATGAAAAACATCTACAGCCAGATGGGAAACTTTCCCAACACAAAAAAACAAACTAAAACAAAACAAAAAGAAACTATCCAATCTAAAGAAAAATAGAAAAATCAAAAGTCTGATGGGAAACATTCCCACTGACAATCTGTTAAAAAATAGATTTTACTAATTTAACATCCCCAACAGTGTCCAGATCGCTGTGAGATCGACTGCGAAATCTGCAAGGCCATGTGCAGTAAGTGTGAATTAGTGAATTACGATGAGTATAAATTAGAGTTAAAGTGTTTTTGTTGTCCATTGAAAAAATAATGTTAGTGGTGTTGTTGTAGACTGTGATAAGCCAGGGGGCGTATGCCAGGATCCTCGCTTCATCAGAGGAGACGACATCATGTTCTATTTTCACGGCAAGAAAGAATAGGACTTTTGTTTGGTGTCAGACTCAGACCTGCACGTCAATGCACACTTCATGGGAAAGAGAGGAGAGGGCATGGGAAGAGACTTCACGTGGGTGCAGACTATCAGACTGCTCTTCCACAGAACCCACCGGCTCTTCCTCGGAGCCAACAAGGTCGCCACATGGGACGATTCCGTCGACTAGCTAGCTATAGCTCTGGATGGAAAATCTATAGTACTTCCCCAAGAGGAGGGAGCTTCTCTCGCTTTCTCTCCCTTGAAAATGATTATCACTCACCTCCACTACAACAACGAGGTGAGTGTTGAACTGGAGGACAAGTTGAGGATCACAGCACATGTGTATATGTATTTATTGTTAATCTAAATGAAAACATAAAACACTAAATGAAACCTTAATCTAAAGAAATTTAAATAAAATTTGAACAAACAAAATTCCTTCAGAGCTGTCCCATTTTTCTCTATCTACAGAGATTCTTTTGAAGCTTGTGGCTCTCAGATTGTGTAAGCTTAGCTTCTCCAAATGGCTGCTGCAGAATGAGAATGCAAATGAAGATGAAAATCTATTTTATATGTTGGTGGAGTAAAACTGTTAACGGATATGAACAGGGGCTGTGAATGAAAGATAACATGATTCTATTGCTACTATGCTATGATTTTATGCTATTGCTATGAAAATACTCTATGAATGCTGGGAATACTATGCAATTTGCCTATAGTTTACTTGCTTAAAATTCTATATGATTTTGGAGCTCCCGGCAGCTGTATTTATAGATTTTTTGCAGGCTCAATCCCGGCTGGCAAGAATCTACGGCTGTGAGATTGTCTGGTAAGTTTGAATGGTGAGAGATTGAGAGGTTGAGAAGAAAATGGGGGAGGTTGAGAGGTTGGAGAGAAGGATGGATTCCTGTCTTCAACCCACGGGAACAGGCCTGCACAGAAACAGAGAAATTTAATTTTCTGTTTTGGCAGTTTGTTTCCCGGGAGTTGAAGATAAATCCCCAATTAAATAAATAAATTTATTTAATTTTATTTATTGCATTTTGATTTTTGAAAACTATGGAAGAATTAATTAAATATTTTGTAATATTTAATTATGATGTGACTTTAGAAGATTTTGAAATATTTAAAAGATTTAATTAAATATTTTTGGAAATATTTAATTATGAATAGATTGTTGAATGAATTAGAGGAATTTTGAAATGATTTAAAAATGAATATTAGAAAAATAATTAAATATTTTTGAATATTTAATTGTAAATGATATTTAGAAGAAGAATAATATTTTAATCTTTATTTGAATAAGATATTCAAACGAGATTATTGATAATTAATATAAATAAATCGTAATGTTTATTTAATTAATTAAGAAATGAATACGAAAAGATGATTAAATAAACTTATTTATTTAATGAAATGAAAGAATGAAGAAATATAAATAAATTATTTAAATTTATTTATATGCAGATAGAATTCAAAGATTTTAATTAAATATTAAAAATATTTAATTAATTACCAGACAATATGATGTGACCATTTTAAGGTGTATACATTTTGCCCCTCTTTGAAGTGATGTGTTTTACGCATTGCTTCAAAGAATTTTGAATTTTGCCCCAAATGTTGATTGTCGAAATAATGATAAGTATATGCCCCCGCGAACGATGAATCGATAAAATTTTGAGTTTTTGAATTTTTTTTTTGATTTTTATGATTTTTATTTTTTATTTTTATGATTTTGAAGATGTCGATTCATCGTTCGAAACTAATGATATGAAGAAATTGATGTGAAAAAACGTGAAATGAAAAATTGATGAAGAAATTGCCCCTGCTATGTGAAAATATGATAAAAATGCCCCAATTTTGTGTATTGAGATACCCTGATTTGATGATGTTTGTCTGATAAATTTGTTCCCAAGGTTGTTGGAAAACAAATAGTAGCTGATAAATTTGCTTTTAAAGTTGTTAAAAACAAATAGTTGTTGATAAGTTTGCTTCTAAGGTTGTTAAAAACAAACATGATTTGATAAATTTGTTTTCATGATGATGAAGAACAAATGATTTGATAAGTTTGCTTCTAAGGTTGTTAAAAACAAACAAAATTTGATAAATTTGTTTTCCATGATGATGAAAAACAAATAGTTGATATCCAGATTTGGTGATGAGTTTGTTTCTAAAGTTGTTAAAAACAAACAAGATTGTGATAAATTTGCTTTCAAAGTTGTTGAAAGACAAATCGGTTGATATGTTTGCTTCTAAAGTTGTTAAAAACAAACATGATGTTGATAAATTTGTTTTCAAAGTTGTTAAAAACAAATTGTCGAATGATGTATTCTGATTGGATTGATTTGATTGATTTGATGATCCATTTTGATTTGAATAATTGTATGATCTTCTGATGTTATTGATGATTTGATCTTCTGATGTAGGAATAGGTGGTGTGAGACCAACAACATCTGGGGGTAGCACCTCATAGTGTTTTCATGTGATCAGCTTTGATTTTTTTTATTGAGACATTGTATACTTTGCCAGCTTTTGGGAAAATCTACAAATGCAAAATGCAGATTCTAACATGAATGCAATCTATACTAACCATGCAGGATATCCATACAATATTGCCATTTGGAGAGCTTATTTGTGCTTTTTGTATCATCATAGAGCATTGAAATGTTGAAATTCAATACAAGCATCAAAGGGTATGTTAGCACCAGTGATGACCTGAGTATTGCTTTCATGATTTTTAATATAGCAAGTTAATACAAGCATCTAGGTATAATTGAACCGAGATGACCTGAGTATTGCTTACATAAACAGACAAGAGTTAATCCTTTTCCCATGCAAATTCTGAAATTTCATCCATGATACATAGTAGAGCATGTCTCGCAACCAATTTGCATAGTACTAATGATTTCCTCGCAAACAGCAGACAAAGAAAAATCATATTCCTTCCTTGCTTTTCTAGTTCAATACATCATCGAATCGCTCTAGAGATATGATAAAAAAATCAAACAACCATTCAAATTCCTACTTAAAGTATTTCAAACATTTATTCAGATTAAGATCATCCAATTTGGTCACCATCATTGATATTCTGCATGTCAATAGTTGTTTGGATCATGTTTGTGATTGATTTTCATTAGCATGAATATGTTTGTAATTGATTTGATATGACAATGTTTGTTTTCTTTTGTCAAACTGTTATTTGTCTGTTTTTGGAATATCCTGAAAGCTCATTGGCCCTCTCTTGTATGTTTCTGCATTTTTCCCCCAATGTAAACACAACCTAAAGATAAAAGATATATACAAATTTCATCAAGCCATGATGAAACCTAAAGATTCCACTACATGATATGGATATGAAAGATATATACAGATAAAACATGGAAATGGATGGATGATGCCGAAAGTGAAAACAAGACATAAACTAATAAATGGAGGAACCCATTTTTATCACAAGTAGCGCTTGTTTTCCAAGTTTTCATCATGTGTTTTTATTGCACTTTTTCAAGATTTTTCTAATTTTTTTTAAATTTTTTTAGGACTTTATATGATTTTTTTTTATTTTTTTTAAGATGAAATGAGATGATATGACTAATTGAAGGAACAAGATTCCCCACAATATAAGAGAAGATGCATGACAAAGGATATGGTATTGAAGATTTGGATGAAGTGAATAGGATAAGATGTATGATTTTCAAGAAGATCCTTAACCTTGTCAAGATCAAAGGTGGAAATGTAAGGAATGGGCATAGAAATGACCATGAATGATAAGATGGATGAAACTTGTCCCTAAATGTAGAGTGCGAGAGGAATATGGAAGATATGATATGGATGATAGGGAGATGGAGGAAGGACTTAAGCATCAAGTTTCACAACCAAATATCCCTCTAATAAACCATGGTAATGGGAATTAGAATCCTAAATGTTGGCAGATTAATGATATGATGGAAGAATCTAAGGACTTATGCAAAAGTTTGGATTAAAGAAGAATGATGGGGGGTGAATGTTGGATAATGGATAGGAGTTTGGAAGACCTATTGATGGATAGATGGAAAAGTTGGAAAGATCAACATTGACACACACCTTGAAGGGCGGTGGAGTGATGGAGGAAAAATGGATTTGAAAGGTGATAGGTTATTAGATGTAAAATTGGAGGAAACTTTTGGATTAGCAAATTTGGATGCGAATTTAGATTTTATTGCTTCTATGAAAATTTTAGGAATCCACATGAATTTTGACTTTGAGTTTTGCTTTATGGACCTTTGTGGCTTTTGACATTTTTCTTTTTGATTTATGGACCTTTGTGGTCTTTGAAAATTTCCTTTTTGCTTTGATGGGCCTTTGTGGCCTTTGAAAATTTCTTTTGCTTTGATGGGCCTTTGTGGCCTTTGAAAATTGCTTTTGCTTTGATGGGCCTTTGTGGCCTTTGAAAATTTCTTTTTGATTTTTTGGATCAAATTTTCTTTTATTTTTGCATGACTCTTCGAGGAGACATGTTGATCCTTTGATACATGTGGATTTTGATATAGAAACTTTTCATATTTGGCATCCAAATTACTTCCAAGAGCAATGGGAGGGGTGGATTGAGGTGAATGATATGGAGGTATGATGGATGATTTAATGAAGGAAATTTTTTGAAAGTGAATCAAGGATGTGTACCTTTGTTGTTCTTGAAGAATAGGAGATGGAGAAATGTGGGACCCTAATATGGACGAAAGGGTTAATGAGCTAAGGTTGGAATAATAAGGACCAAGGATAGATGAATGGTTTGATGAACTAGGATAAGGACCTAGGATAGATGAATGGTTTGATGAACTAGGATAAGGACCTAGGATGGATGGAGAGTTTGATGGACTAGGATAAGGACCTAGGATGGATGGAGAGTTTGATGGACTAGGATACCTAGGTTGAGTATGAGGTGTATAACCAAGGCCATGAGAATATGGATGTGCTTGGACAGAAAGGGGTTCTAGGATACCTTGCTCATGAAGACCTAAACCTTTTCCTTTGTAATTCATAATTTCACACATTCGTTTACCAATGGGATATGTATTGTTTGTGAAACAAGATGCGAGTCCATTGTGAAGAGGATATGATATGGATGAGAAGATAGGTTTTGGAAGTAAACTAGAATGGATAAAGGAGGAGGATCCCAAATTATAGGTGTGGGGTTCATGGATAACGTGAATAGGTGTAATAGGCTCTTGACATGGGGATGATGGGGTGTTTTGATCTTGACTTGGAAAAGGATTATGAAATGGTATGAAAGGAATATCTTGATCATGAGGAGGATAATCATCTTCATGGGATGAAAGGGTATCCTTGAATGGAAGATTATATTGATCTTGATGAGGAAGGGAATCATGAAATTTTGTAGAAATCATATCTTGATCATCAATTGGTAAGACATCATTAGATAGGATGGAAGAAATATCATGCTCTTGTAATGCAATAGAATCATGGGATGGTATGGATTGATTAGATGATGACGAAGAAGAACTTGGAAGAACGTTTGTCTCTTGAGATGGAAGAGGATTATCATGGGTGAATAATGAAAGGAGGGGATCATCATATGATCCTTGAGAGATGGGATCTTGATCAAAGATAGGAAGGGTTTGTAGAATGTTTTGATCAAGATGTGTAGATTGAAATGAATCATTGGATGTAAAGGATATGATAGAAGAAGGTGATTGAATGAAATCGTTATCTTGAGTGAAAGAATCATGAGGTTCATTTGGAATTATGGGGGATGAAGATAAATGCATGACATGATAGGATTGGTCAATTTTATTTGAGGGCTTAGATTTGGGCTTCTTATGTAACCTTTGCAAAAATTCAAAAACATTGAATTTGGATGATGTTGCTTTTGGAGGAGAAGAGGTTACATTCATATTTCTGTCAAAGGACTTCATAGTTGTGCCCCCTTGTATTTCCTTGATTTTCCTTTGGAGTGCTCTTGTTTGTTGGGGAAAACTACTAAGATCATTTAATGGAGTTTTAGTCTTTTCAGGATCTTCCTTAATTTTCTCCATATTGTAGTTAGAGGGCAATTTGGCACCTTGGTTTGCTAAGAAAAGAAAGTAGCCTTCTTTATCTCGCTCTAACATCTTGTCCAAAATTATGTGAAACTGTGGATCCTGTTCAACTTCTTGAATCATTTCATCGGTTATCTCATTATTTGAACTATTCCCAGTATGAAACCTATGAAAAAGATTTTGTTCCCTATCACCCATGTTGTAAAGTGGACAATAGGCATATACTTTTGAAATGTTCTTCTAGACTTAGATCATAGGTTTTTAAGTGCAAAAATGATAATGTCTTGATCTGATAAGATGAAAATCTTATGATATGATCAAATGACGTTTGTAACTCTTGATTGTGGCTTCCAAGATGAAAGGATATCAGGATCCTGTTGGGGAAGTTGAATAAATAATCAAAAACTTGTTTGAAAAGATGCACTTTGAGATTTGATCCTAGTCTTGCAAAATGATAAGTGTGATCAATGTAATTGTGAGTTTTGGATGATCTTTACTGAATTAATGTTTTGAAAACACATCAAGTAAGTTGTAGAATAGTTGTTTTAAGCCCTATGCTAAACAAGAAGTGTATGACCAAAATGTTGTTCAAAAATTGTTTTCACGGGTTTTACACATGATAAGCACTTCAAACAGACTCACTCTTAGTTCTCAAGTAGGTCATCATAGTAATCAACAGTCCACATCTTAGAACTGCGTCGACTCACACAGCCATGTCACCCCCGAAAGGGCGCCCGTGTTTTTGTCTTTTCCAGGTGCGTATTTAGAGTGACGGAAGTGGATACCGGATCCCCTGAGCAAACAATCCTTGGCAGTTATATGGTGAGTATCTTGGGGGTAGATTCTTCCCTCCCCTGCACTGTGATTGAGATGATGTTTGGATACTGACTCGGTAAGATACTACACTAGGTTCGTAATAAGGGTTTCCGTTCGGTGCGGCAAATGATAGACTGCCTCGAGAGACCTCCCTACCTTTAGAACAAAGGCTTTGGGGATGGTTATCAATGCACACTACCGTCAAAAGAGGGTTTCCCCAATTTTGCTTTAAATTTTAGAGTGGGGTGGAATAGCCTGGCTTTGGCTTGAACCCATTTGAGTCGTTCCTCTTGGGTGAGTACTTTTTCCCACAAGAGCAGGCTCTCTACAAGGTATTAATAAAATAGTAAATTGCATAAAAGAAAATTGATGAGTTTGGCATTTTGATCACCCAATTAAGGGGAGAGCATAGGCCTATCACCGAGAACAAAGCAAACAAGGGTTCAATTATTAAGCACCAAAATAAAATTTTTCTAACTAAGTGAAGATGTTGCTTCACATAACAAGAAAATTCAATTTTAAACCTAAATTGAAAAATGAAGTGTCTATCCTAGGATTGCTTCATTTTGACCTTATATGACTACCCTAGGATTGGTTTTTTTTTATCCTTAAAAATGACTACCCTAGGATTGGTTTATTTTATCCTTTAGATGTCTACCCTAGGATTGGTTTTTTTTATCCTTTAGATGTCTACCCTAGGATTGGTTTTTTTTTTTTTTAGAAATTAATAACTGTCTGCGGCTGCGTCAGAATTAGTTAGACTAAACTACAGTTACAAATTACAGATTACAGTCTAAAATTTGCGCTGCAAAATACATCATGGGCGCTGCAAAATATCTTAAAGGCGCTGCAAAATAACTTAAGGGCGCTGCAAAAGAACTTAAGGACGCTGCAAAAGAACTTAAGGGCACTGCAAAAGAACTTAAGGGCGCTGCAATAACCATCACGAGCGCTGCAAAAGTCGTCACGGGTGCTGCAACAGTAGTCACGGGTGCTGCAAAAAATTTTAAATGCGCTAAACTGGAAATGTTCTTCCAAAACGTGTCGTCTGCGCTATTCTGCTATTTTTCCTGTAATCAGTCAAAAGAAGCTACAAAAAGATGTTAAAAACGGGGCAAGAGCCCCACGGTGGGCGCCAAAAATGGTATATGTATTTATTGTTAATCTAAATAAAAATATAAAACACTAAATGAAACCTTAATCTAAAGAAATTTAAATAAAATTTGAACAAACAAAATTCCTTCAGAGCTGTCCCATTTTTCTCTATCTACAGAGATTCTTTTGAAGCTTGTGGCTCTTAGATCGTGTAAGCTTAGCTTCTCCAAATGGCTGCTGCAGAATGAGAATGCAAATGAAGATGCAAATCTATTCTATATGCTGGTGGAGTAAAACTATTAACGGATATGAACAGGGGCTGTGAATGAAAGATAACATGATTCTATTGCTACTATGCTATTGCTATGAAAATACTCTATGAATGCTGGGAATACTATGCAATTTGCCTATAGTTTACTTGCTTAAAATTCTATATGATTTTGGAGCTCCCGGCAGCTGTATTTATAGATTTTTGCAGGCTCAATCCCGGTTGGCAAGAATCTACGGCTGTGAGATTGTCTGGTAAGTTTGAATGGTGAGAGATTGAGAGGTTGAGAAGAAAATGGGGGAGGTTGAGAGGTTGGAGAGAAGGATGGATTCCTGTCTTCAACCCACGGGAACAAGTCTGCACAGAAACAGAGAAATTTAATTTTTTGTTTCAACCGTTTGCTTCCCGGGAGTTGAAGATAAATCCCCAATTAAATAAATAAATTTATTTAATTTTATTTATTGCTTTTGATATTTGATTTTTAATTTTTGAAAACTATGGAAGAATTAATTAAATATTTTGAAATATTTAATTATGATGTGACCATAGAAGAATTTTGAAATATTTAAAAGATTTAATTAAATATTTTTGGAAATATTTAATTATGAATAGATTGTTGAATCGAATTAGAGGAATTTTAAAATGATTTAAAAATAAATATTAGAAGAAATAATTAAATATTTTGGAATATTTAATTGTAAATGATATTTAGAAGAAGAATAATATTTTAATCTTTATTTGAATAAGATATTCAAACGAAGATTATTGATAATTAATATAAATAAATCGTAATTTTTATTTAATTAATTAAGAAATGAATACGAAAAGATGATTAAATAAACTTATTTATTTAATCGAAATGAAAGAATGAAGAAATATAAATAAATTATTTAAATTTATTTATATGCAGATAGAATTCGAAGATTTTAATTAAATATTAAAAAATATTTAATTAATTACCAAACAATATGATGTGACCATTTTTAGGTGTATACAGCACACATTGTTCCCATCACTCCAGAGGAGTCCAGGATCCACAATTACAGAATTACCTCTGACAACTACTTTGTGCATTTGGAGCTCAGCTTCAAGTTCTACTCCCTTAGCCCTCATGTGACCGGTGTTCTTGGTCAGACATACGCAACAGACTACACAAGCCCCATCAATGTTGGCCAGCCCATGCTAGTAAAAAGAGGTGAAGCCAAATAATTTGAGCAACAACCTCTTTGCCACCGACTACAAAGCTTCTCAATTCTGAGGAGAAGAAGTTAAAGAGAAGAATCTCCAGTTCTCCATCCTTGACCTTAAACTGTGCCGGTCAGCAGGGTGGCAGTGGCATGGTATGACGTAGATAGACACACACATATAGACAGAGAGAGATACACAAAATGCACACGCTTCACACAATAAACTCCCCACCACCAATAATCTTCTTTCATGAACAAGGATTTCAGGCAACCGATAACCATCAATAACGATTCTTACAGTCACTATCTACTGGCATATTTATTTTCTATTCAGTATATATATTTTGCATTATCCAACTTTTTCCCATTTTGCTTGTTCTATTTGAATTCTTGTAGCGTGCTACCATTTCGCTAATGCACATTAATTAATTGTAATTCTTATTTTTGGCCTTGAATAACATTCATGTTTTTTTTTCATATTATAAAAATCAATATTAGAGTTATTAATTCTACTTAGAAAAAAAAAAAAAAAACTAGCAATTGCACCTTGGTGTGCAATGGGTATGCCGAAGAGGTGTGGAATGTCAATTAGGTAAAATATTTCGGTTATTTTTGCATTACATTTGTGTAGTACATGAGGTGAATTGGTAGGACATTTATAATTTTTTATTTTTTTTTCGAGAAAAAGGTCTTAATGGAGAAGTGAATTTAAATCAACTATACATCTATTTATATGGATTGAAACACAAGTGAAACAAAACTTGTAAATCAGAAAGATAATTAGGCTCCATTACCAATAGGTTCATGTTATATTTGAAATAAGAAGAGACTAAAAATTGTATCTAGAGACTAAAACTACTAATGCTTAAGTGACACCACATGTTTTAGAAGAAACTTAACATCTTACACCAACATTTATTATGGGCATTTTTTACTTTTGCTGTATTTTTTATAATTTTTTCTTAATATCTCTAACAGATGACAAATGTAAATATATCTAAAAAAAATTGACAACCAGCTGTATAGTAATAAAAAGGCTTTCATCTTTTAGCCTATACACTACTAGATTGTTTTGGATGCTTTGATGGATGTTCATACCTTGTTCCAATGCTCCTATTTTGGCATAGGTAGGGAGAATGTTGGAAAAAGTTGTGGATTCTGGCTTTAAACTTGCCAATTGCATTTTCTTAAAAGTTTCTAAAGCTTTTTAAAAAATTCCATTTTGTGCATATCCTACAATTATTGCATTCAATGAGATAACCTCTCTTCTAGGAATTCTTTCAAGTAGTTTGCGTGCCTTTTCTATGCTTCCACATTTTTCTCTACCATAGCATTTCCAACTATAATATCTAAAAAAATCTCTCCTTGGATGATGCTATGAAATTATATAGTCCATAACAAAGGGCAAGAGTATGTCATCATTTTGTAAAAAATGCAGGTTTAATTACTCAAATACAACCAAACAAATCAATTCATATAAAACTTAACAAAGATGTTAATAAATCACCCATTTCTCAATTGTGCAATGGGTACACCAAGTAATTGTAAAAGTGGTACTTGACTTTTTATCAAACTTTATGGACTTTTTCTCTTTGTGCGATTATCCAACGCCATGTGGAAACTATTGTTTATGCACAGGTAGGTAGTTTAGCTATCCAAAAGAAGGCAATAGTTTTTATCAGATTGATGCCACAAAGCCCAGTTTAGGATGTCTTCCCCACGGACCTCTTGTCTGTTGGGATACATCCATAAGTAGTAACCATTTCCTATTTTACTTATGGTTGCAATAATCCTTCCATTCTGTAGTTGGTCTCACGAGATTATTGTCAAAATCTTTGCCTTAAAATATACTCTTGCAAAGTTGACTTTTTCAGGTATGGTGCCAATTTTTCTAAGGGATGTTGTTACCTAGAATCCAATGTCTACCTTCTGAAAATGAATAATCAAAGTGATGAGTTTTATAATTCCACTACTTATATTAGAGGAAGAATATGAGGATGATCATGTAGATTGGCCTGTAGGCTTACCTCTGTATTACTCATTTGAAGAATTAGAGGATTCGATTCACAATTCAAAGATAGCTATGAAGTGCCTTAAGAGAGTAGGACAAGGGATTTTGTGCAAAAAAGGGCCACCATTAGATGCTTTTGTATACTCCATGGCTAAGGTCTACATCATATTCAAGAGAATATGCCAGTATTAGTACACTAGGTCAAATGAAATTCATTAGTTTTCATGAATCCTACTAGAATTAGTACAACAATATTTTTGTGTACAACAAACAATACTTCACCATTACCATTGAGTCTGGTTGCTAAGACCAAAACCCTGAGTTGCCTCATTAAATTATAGGTTGGATAAGATGAAAAAAGAACACACTCTGCCCAACGTTTCAATGTAGCTGCACATCACATTTCAAAAAAAATCCTACCATTTAATACTCAATTTGTTGTGAACAATGGCAAGCTGCACTTATTACGAGATTTAGTGCACCCATGTAAGGAAATGTGGAAGCACCAAACATCCAAAAAATAAAATTAATAGCTTACCTCCTAGCGTAGGCAAGTTGCATATGATAAAATACCAGCGGTGACCAAAAACTCTCGAGGTCAAAAAATGGTGAAAAAAGTAATGGTTGTGATCATTTTGATTGTCTCCTTGAAGGTATGGACCATCAATTGCACATTTTAGCTTGGGAAACTTCACATTGGATACGTCTTCGACGTAAATATATAGTTGGTATTTAAAATAATGTAAAATAGTTAATTACAAGAAATCAAAAGGGTGTTACTCTTCCTGGCCTTACGAATATTGATGGTGATCTCCTAGTCTAGTGTAAGTAAATCTTTGCATTTCGTGACTTGGTCATGCTTTACTAGATTTTAATGTCATAACAGACAATGTACATAAGCCTGAATCATTTAATTGGTTGATTTCAAAAATTCCTAAAACTTTTTCATTGTTCCTATGCTTTTCTTTTGTTTGAACAATGGCATGTTGTAGGTGTTAACTACTAGGTTAAGTGAAACTTTTGTTATTTCACAGTGACTAGATACCAGCTATCGGGGTGATAATGACAAACTTGTTTTGTCATAGCACTACTACTTAATGGTTTAAAATGGTTACCTTCAGCAATAGTAGGCTCAATATTGCAAAAGTAAACAAGGTTCCCACTTAAAGGAAGCCTTGGCCTCACAACCATAAAATACACAGTGGAAAAGAAATGGAAGGGAAAATAATTTCACTAAATAATTTCTTATATTCTCATTAACTTTAAATTTAACTGTTATATTTGTTTATGACAATTCTAATTTGGGGTTGTATTAGATTTAGGCACAATGCTATTATTTTATCACGCTTCTCATTTTTATGCAATTCCCTTTGGAAACTAAGATATTTGAATCCATTGCATTGAATGTTTCATACTCTTAATATTAAATACCCTACATAATTTCTTGCATTGAATGTTGAATTCAAATATACCACCATCTTTTTTAATAATCAACACTATGATGTTGAGTTTGTTCTTATTCATTTCACACCATGTTTATCATTTCCTTACCATCACTTTGCAATGATACTTTTCTATACAACACCCTCATTTCTCTGATGCACTTATACTATTATCCATGGGCAAGAGAAGTTGGTCATGGTCGACCCAAATCAAAAGAAAATTTTAATTAATTTTCTAAAGTTTTATTGTATCTAGAAATTTCTAATGCACTCAATTAAGTTTCATTTTTATACTTCATTTCCTATTCACTTCACTAGATACTCTTCGTTATTCATCCTATGCATATTCTTATGTTTTTCATTTAGCACTTATTCTATCTATTCACAACTCTTGTAGGTGTGTCGTAGAAAATTTGATGCTCTTGAGAAAAGAGATAATTTCACTCCTAATTGGACCCACTTTTGAGTCCCTTTGCATCATTTATCCTTCAAAATGACATTTATAGGCCCCTAAGACCCATTATTTTTTATCTAGAGGCCCATCTCACCTGGAAAACCACTTAAATCCCGACAAACAACATTCAATTCATTCATATCCCAAAAACCCACCTTCAAAAACCACTAGTGGGACCCATTCGCCACCTTGGGTGAATGAGTCCCTTGTGGTGGGACCCATTCACAAAGGGTAGTGAATGAGTCCCTTTTGAGGGAAATTTCAATTTTTGAGCAAGAATTTAATTAATTCAACTTAATTTTTTCGGTAAATGTTGGCCTCTTAGGTCCAAATAATGGGAAAATTAGGTGTTGTTGCTTATAAATACTCATTTTTAGTCATTTTACACATCTTTTAAGCAATTTACAAAAGCAATTTGTAAAGTCAATTCTTCTACAACAAGTTTAACTAGCAAAGTTGAAGTTTTAGAGTAGCAAACTAGGGTTTTTTGTAGGTCTTGAAGCTCACTTTTTTTATCAAGATTCAACATTGCAAAGGGTTGATGATGGATTCCTATGGTGAATCATGGAGAAATCTAGGTTGAGTAGATGCAACTAGCCATTAAATCAAGCCTAAAGACTCTTTTTCAAAGTGATTCCATCTTCCATTTCTTCTCTATCTTAAGATTAAGGTTTACATTTCATTTATATTCCATTTGCATGTTATTTTGTCTCCATTTTTGATGTGTTGTGAGATTTATAGGGTTGAGATCTTGCATCACTCAAATCATATTTGCATTTCTTATTCTAGCACAATAGAATAGGGTTTTTATCATACTTCAGACTTTCCTAGTCTTTAACACATTTGAGGCTAGGGTTTTATAGGGTTTTATGTAGATTTTTATTCATTCAAGGTTTAATTACCCAAATAGGGGTTTGACCAAGGCAAACCCCCATTAGGAAAATAATTTTAAGTTATTTTGTAGGAATTTTCTGAGATCCCAATTTAGGTTTCCGTTAGAAAATTCTGCACAAGTGTCAAGTTGAAGAACAAAGATTTGAAATCAAAAAAATTTGAAAGTGGACTGATTCACCATGCATGGAAAATGAGTCCCTCCTAAAGTGTAATTTTGAGTTAGACGCAGATCTAGACACCCAGTTAGCGGAAAATAGTTTCTAGGCAAAAAAACCTAACCTGGGACTGATTCGCCTAGGGTGGTGAATGAGTCCCAGTCAGCTCAAAATCAAATTGTCAGATTTAAAAATTGCTTTCCAACCATCTTCAACTTCTTAGATGCACACATTTTGAGATTTAACTTTATGTTTAGTTTAATTTACATTTTCATTCATTATTCCAAGATTTTTGCAAACACCACTGTGTTTTCAAACATTGCATATTTCTTAGGTTTTTCATTCATAATAATTCAATTACTTAGCTTAGTTCCATTTAGATCATCTCATTTAGCTTTAATAACATCACACACATCTTAATTTGAGTGAACCACCTAGAATTTTAAGTGGGGTTTATCTCTCTTCTTTTAGGTGAAACATCCTAAGAGTGCAAGAGTAGTCTATAAGTCCCTACCCAAAAATCTATGGTTTAGTAGGTATATCACACATATAACATATACATCTTGTTTAGACTTTTATAACATCTATGTCTTGATATTCTTTCCCTTTGTTTGCCTGAAATTTTAAGCTTAATAGTGTAAATAAAAATGATATTAGCCTACTCTACTCAAAACACAAAAAAATACTTAAATTATGTGTAAAAGTTGGTAAAAATTGATAAAAAAAACAATTCATTTTTCCAAGACCAACCCTTTTTGTGTCGTGGACCGATGCTTGTTCTTATGGATGGTTGGATGTAACTGCTCTTACCAGCAACATAAGGTAGTATGAATGGTTACATATTGAAATGGATTGGCTTGGAGTTAATGAATCATTGATTGAGAGCCATGAATAGCTAGGAGGAGAGGAAGTGTCTTAATTTGGTCGGTGGAGATGGAATTAAGGAGAAAATAAATGATAGAGATTCTTCTTAGGAATAATGGATGGACAAGATGGAAATGGTATTTGGGAGGACTCTTAAGGGATGGGAAAGTCATTTGACCCATGTGAAATTGTACAAAGGCCATGTCACATGTACATAGACCCATGCTTTTGTACACATTTGTGGGGTAAAAGCACAAAGTTGTGTCACACTTTATAAAGGAAACGACCAACACTGATCCAAGTTTTAAACTTGAATCACTAAAAAGTGGCATATATGTTTTCAATTTTAAAATGATGTAAACTAGTAAAATATTTATTTTTTAGCATATTTTATATTTGTATTTTAAAAAAAAATATATATATATATTTTAAACTAGTTTTTAATAAATTAACACTATAATTTAGTTGTTGAAAAATGAAGTTGTGGCACATAAGATGCCTAACTTTTTATAGCAATTTTTTTGGTGTATTTATAACTTGAAACTTTAGTGCATGAATATTATTTTTTCCAATTTTGATAAATATATATTTTTAAATAAATATTAAAATGTGCATGAATCTAAAAATGGTTGTTTCCATGGGATGTCAACTTTCATATTAAATATTTATCTAAAATGGAAAAGAAAATTATACCATTTTGAAATAGAATCTTTTATCTAGTGCATCATATCTTTTTCTATTTTTTAAATAAGTTTGATTATTTTTCCACGGCATGGTAATCAACCTAATATTTTGTGCTGATAACCTACTTTTAGTAAAAATAAACAAAAAAATATAAGTAATAATTAAACTATTAAAATAAGTATATTTTTGAAAACTATACTTATGGATCTACAAAAGGGTATTTTATTTATTTTTTTTAAAATTATTTACATTAGTAGGAGTTATTGTAACTTCAAGTTTTTCAAATAATTTGACTTTTTAGGTAAATTGGACTTAAAGGGGTACTCCATATATTTTTATCCAACAATTTTAGGTGAAAAAATTGTGGAAGTAACTAACTTCGCTAGAATGAATCTTACTAGATCATATGTTTCACCAAAATTGATTTTTAATTAGAAATACTTAAATTCAATTATGTTGATAAGCTGGATGAAAGTGTGACACAACTTTGTGCTTTCACCTTATGAATGTGCATGATTTGATGGTGGGTTTGACAAGGATTAGGCTACACAAGTGCTTGATTGGGGTATTAACTGGATTAGCCCACTTAATAAAAAGTGTAGAAAAATAGATAAATTAAATGAATAAAATAATTATTATTTTAATGGAAAAAGATATGAAACATAGGTAAACAAAAATTTGATTTATTTACCTAATATGGACTATAGGAGGAATATTATTAAAGGATTTAGCCTAGAATTAGGTGCAAGTGAATAGAGATGAATAGTGGATGAACAATGAATTTATTAACATGTTTATGAAATATTATTTAATTAATATGCAAATAGAAATGAGATAATGAGATAATGGGATATGCATGAGTGGCTATGATTGCAACACCTGGCTAAACCCTAGTTTATCACACCATCCCTTTACATCATAGTTATGAGTTGAGAAGGAACAAATGCAAATATGATGTGTGATATAAGGAGCATTTAATAAAGGAATATTCTAATGGACAACTGGAAGACTATCATCCCATCACACGCTTTCAATACATCATAGTTTTATATCATGGAGTTGATAATGGAAATGAAATATGTGATGGCTAATGGCTACAACATTTAAGAGGAAAATGGGATGTGTGGCATATTCTCTTCTCATCATGCATGACCTTCACATCACATTTTATGTTTCAAAACTCTAAAGAAAAAGGTGATGTGTTGAGGATGCATTATGACTGTTAATATTTTTTTAAAACAATTAGATCGATGATTAGAATATGAATAAAAATGGCTAGCTAAGAGTTCAAGGAAAAAAAATATGTTCAAGGTAAGTGCACAAAGTTGAGTCCACGAAATGTGGAAGTTTTTTCCTTAACCAAAAAATTGAAATCGGCATTAAGGAAACGAGATCCTGATTTTAATAAACGCGATCCCGATTTTTAAAAATCGGGATCCCGAGCCTGAGACGAAACAGGATCCCGTTTTTAAAACTTGGGATCCCGTTTCCCACATGACCCCGAACCAAAGGAAAAGGAATGGGATCTTGATTTTCAAAAAAGGGGATCCCGATTTATAAAAAAATGGGATCCTGATTTCTATAAATTGGGATCCCGTTATTTATAAATCGGGATCATTATTTTTTTTAAAAGACAGATTTCACTGCTTAGCGGACGAGACCCCGAGTATTGGCGACAATGACCCCCATGATCAGCAACAGGTACCCACCTACATGCCATTTTTTTGCATTTTTCTATTTTGAATTGAAATTTTGAAAAAAATAAGTTAATTTAACATGTTTTTTTAAATTTATTTCACGTTCTAAGCATTTATTTAACTGTTATAGTAGAATTGAATAATTGTAAAAATAGACAAAAAAATGCAATGAAACTTAAAGGTTTTTTAATAAAAATGAAAAAATGAACCTTGAATTGTGTTTTAGAAACAAAATTTAACTGTTGAAACCTAAATTGTTCGATTAAACCCAAAAAAAATTGAATTTGAAAACCCTAATTGAAAGAAAACAAAAAAAATTGCATTTCAAAACACTAGAAATCGAAATGAAATAAAAACATTGCATTTACAAATCCAAATAAAGCTTTTCGAAACCCTGAATTCAAATCAAACGAAAAAAATTGAATTTGAAAACCTTAGTTTGAATTGAAACGAAAAAATTGCATGAAAAACCCTAATTGTTTAAAATTGAAACCCTAAATTGAATTGAAACAAAAAAAACTGTTAAAACCCTAAATTGGAATCGAACAAATCATTTTGATTTTGAAAACTAGGTAATTTCAAGCTCAAAAAAAATCATTCGCATTGCTTAAATGTTTTAAATTTTATCTGCTTTGTATGGAAAAAATGATATATATTAAACTTTACTTTCAATATTAAATTATAATTAGATTAGAAATCAATATGTTAAAGAATAGTTAAAATTCATAAAGTTTATCTTGATGTTTTTTTGCAAATTTAGTTAGCAAATTCATAAATCTAAACACGTACAATCAATTCCAATTGACACTAACTTGCAAGTCTAAATTATGCCAAGGGCCACCCAAAATTCACCCTAAGTTTGCTAAACCCTAGACCCTAAACTGTAAAATCTAAACCCATAACACTAAAGCATTTAAAATTTATGAACCCTAGACCCTAATCTTTCATTGGATATACCTAAAATTATGTAGGTTCAATGTCAAGAATGGGTCTATTTGGTAGATTTATGAAAACTATTTTGAATATCTAGAATGCCATAAAAGTATAATTATAGCAATTCCAATTGGAAACACTTGGGTACATATATATCATATGAAATTTAAATCTAGGAAGGTGTCTATTATATAGGAGAGTTGATAATACATGGAAAGAGGTTTTTATGGGAATATATGTATTAAGAAAAACATACCACATGACCTCTATAGGATTTTTAAGATGTGATCCTAGATAATAATCCACCCATCCTCAATCATAATGGATTCTTTAGCAATTAAGAGAGATTCAATAACCATAAAATTACCTATATTTTGATACTATATAGATTTATGTGGAAGGATAGAAATGCATCAATAAGGAGACCAAGATGGAGCCATTTAACACCTACAAGGTACACTTATTACATGGGAAAGGGAGGAGGTACATGATGATAGTTTGGAGGAACTACATGCTATTATTACAATTTAGAAATAGGAGGATGATTCATATAAAAGAAATATAATTAAATATTTATATTATTTAATATATTATATTTAATATAATATATTAAATAATATAAATATTTAATATCATAAAATATAATATAAGATTACAATTAAGGATAGGTAATGTTACAATTTACTTGGGGTTTTAATGAGGATTAGGCTTAAGATTCAATTAGGTTTGTAGTAAATAGCTAGGTTACAATTAGTAATATATAGTAAATATTAATATAATTATAATACAAATATAAATTAGTTTAAATATAATATAATATAGGAATACATTTAAGATTAGGTAAAGGTTATAATTTAATTAAGTTTCAATTAGGTTTGCAATTCAATTAGGATATGGTTAGGGGTGGGGATCATTTAGCATTCTACTATTGTTAGAGTATGGGTTACATTTAAGATTATTGTTATTTTTGTGATATGTATAGATTGATTCATTTTTAACATCATGATACTTTTTTTTATTAGAGGGGTAAACACTTTTGACCCAGAGCTAGATGGAACCAATGAGGCTATAGTATGACTAAATTTGGACCTCACTAGACATCTAGATCCCCTTAAGCCATCCTATCACCTTAAATCATAAATCGATTTCTTAAGGGGTCCCAATATGACAAATTTCTTAAAGGGATCAAAGAAGTTCTTAAAATTTGGTGAAGTTGCCCAAGGCAACCAAATTTAACAATAATAAGATCATGCAAGATTATAATATGAATGAGATTTCATGATCTAGGTTGGTCAGTTGAAACAAGAGTAGATCTCAATCAACATTTCCACAAGAAAATGTTCTTCACTAACTCGCAAGTTCATTAAATATTCCAAGGGGCACCAAAACTTTACCCTAAGTTTTGTAAACACTAAACTTTGAACTCTAAAATCTAAACCCTAAACACTAAACCATTCATTTTGTCCTACCCAACACCATAAAGTGAAATTTGGTTGTCTTAGGAAAATCCGCCATATTTCATTCCCTTATGCCATGTAATTTTATCCTAGGATCTTACTACATGTACATCCCCTTAAGTTATCCTATTACCCTAAACCCTGAACTCTAAAGTCTAAACCCTAAACCCTAAAGCCATAATTTTTTTTTAAAGGCTCTTAATAGAATTTGGTTGCCTTGGGCAACTTCACCAAATTTTATTAATTTGAACCATGTCATTTTCTCCTAGGACCTCACTAGATGTAAATCCCCTTAAGCCATCTTATCACCCTAAATCGTAATTCAATTTTCTTAAGGGGATCAAAGAAGTTCTTAAATTTTGGTGATCAAAGTTTCCATCATGATCTAGGTTGGTCAGTTGAAACATTTGAGTAGATCTCAATCAACTATTCCACAAGAAAATGTTCTTCACTGACTTGCAAGTTCATTAAATATTCCAAATTCTAAACCCTAAACCCTAAACACTAAACCATTCATTTTGTCCTACTCAGGATCATAAAGTGAAATTTGGTTGTCTTAGGAAAATCCACCATATTTTATTCCCTTTTGCCATATAATTTTGTCCTAGAATCTTACTACATATATCCCCTTAAGTTATCCTATTACCCTAAACCCTAAACTCTAAAGTCTAAACACTAAACCCTAAAGCCATCATTTTTTCTTAGGCTCTTAAAGAAATTTGGTTGCCTTAGGCAACTCCACCATATTTCATTCCCTTATGCCATGTAATTTTGTCCTAGGATCTTACTACATATATCCCATTAAGTTATCCTATTACCCTAAACCCTAAACTTTAAAGTCTAAACTGTAAACCCTAAAGCCATCATTTCTTCTTAGGCTTTTAATGAAATTTGGTTGCCTTAGGAAACACCACCAAATTTTATTCCCTTATGCCATGTAATTTTTTCCTAGGATCTTACTACATATCCCCTTAAGTTATCCTAAATCCCTAAAACCTAAACTCTAAAGTCTAAACTGTAAACCCTAAAGCCATCATTTTTTCTTAGGCTCTTAATGAAATTTGATTGCCTTAGGCAACTCCACCAAATTTCCTTACCTTATGCCATGTAATTTTTTCCTAGGATCTTACTGCATGTAAATCCCCTTAAGCTATCCTATTACCCTAAACCCTAAACTCTAAAGTCTAAACCCTAAACCCTAAAGCCATCATTTTTTCTTTAAATGCTCTTAATGAAATTTGGTTGCCTTGGGCAACTTCACCAAATTTTATTTACTTGAGCCATGCCATTTTCTCCTAGGACCTCACTAGACGTAAATCCCCTTAAGCCATCCTTTCACCCTAAATCATAATTTGATTTTCTTAAGGGGTTCCAATATGACATTTCTTAAGGGGATCAAAGAAGTTCTTAAAATTTGGTGATCAAAGTTGACCAAGGCCCAACCAAATTTAACAATAATAAGATCCTACAAGATTATACAATATCAATAGTTAATTGTATTTTCATTCAAGTAACATGTGCCTTAGACATATAAATGAGGCTTACATATAATTTTATCATCCTATTTCAATTATTTAAGGTCATTTATATTGAATGGTTTAAAGGTATTTCTTAAACATGTATCTTACATCTTGAAATTACAAATCTAATGCAGGTTCACTCATATCTTAAAGATCACATGGATCCATTCAATAATATTCGCAATCCACCTCCACGCCATCCATCTCCAACACCTTCACCTCCACCTCCACCCACTCCACCTCATAACCCCCCACCTCCACCACCTGAAATCAATGAACATGCTCTTTTGCAAGCACAAAACAATTCTTCTGCTAGAACCATCCAAGATCAAATCAACATTATTCAAAATGAAGAATGTGTCGCACCTTCCTGTGAGGATGTTGCATCTAGGATGCAAACCCTTGTTGATGCTGTCAGGGCTATGGATGGGATTGTAGATGAGCATCGACAATGGCTAGAGGAGAGGAGAACTCCTAATTTTGAAAAGGAAAACACAAAAGAAATGAAGATCTATGCAGTAGAGAGCCATAATAGTTTATAAATTAAAATAATGATCTTAAATAGTTATGAATTTATAAATTTGGTGAAGCGATGGATATTTTGTGTGATGAATTTATAAATTTGGTTCCAAATGGATATTTTTAGTGACATGAATTTATTATTTCGGTTCTAGATGGATATTTTTAGTGACATGGATTTATGAATTTAGTGGAATTTATGAACTTATAATGAATAGTATATAATAGTATATATTTTATGACTATCTACTAGATCATGATTTCTCCTGCTGAAAAATTGTAATATATATATATATATGTGTGTGTGTGTGTTAGACATAAAATAAGATTTTGTGAATGTTTCAAGTTTATTGTTTAGTATGTATGTGCATGTATTAAAAATTTGCATATATATAGTTCTTAAATTTTGAAATTTGTATGTATGTACATAGTTTAGTTTAATGATTTTACAGTACGCATGCAAATTATGCATCATATTTTTTATTTTAAATGTACATGTACATACATTTAAGTTTTAATTTTGTATGGACATGCTCTTGAGTTGAACAATCAATGTATATATATGTGCATTTCAATTAAATATATGAGCTTAATATATATGTTGCTCATCCTATTTCAATTAAATATATGATCTTAATATATGTATGCACATGGACTATTTTGTATGATTTAATGCAGGGTGCAATTTATATCAAGCATATCATGGATGATTTTAACATTGATGATATCATCAATCCACCACCTAGCCACAGCCAGATGCCTCCCTCCCCCTCCAGCACCTATGGCATCTGATGAGGCTCGCTTGATAGCACGAATAAATGATCAAGTTGCATCCTTACAAAATCAAATCAATGCTATGCAGAGTCAAGCATTGATTCCTCCACATGTGAGACGTTTTGCATCTGCAATGCAAAACGTTGTTGATTCCATCAGGATGATCGATTCTAATCTTGATAGGCATCGACAAGATAGGGAACAAATGAGAAAATTTTATTTTGGTGGTCTCTCTTACAAACACATATTAGACCTTAAAATAACGAAAGCCCATCTATCCCCCTACTTTCTTGACCATATTACTCGACAACCCATTCCACCCAACAAATCTAGAATATCCATGAGGTGGTGCATACATCCACAGATGAGTGCACATTTTTGGGATCGATGGTATATGGTTTTTGATAGTCCCCCACATGCTAATTGGGAGTGCCCATTGTATTTTTTGAGAAAATTATATGTAGAGTTTTATTTGGGGCAAAAGCCCAATTATTTTGATTTTAGATCATTTCAGGGTGTTGGTGGCGGTATGCCACAACAGAGATTAGGGGCAAGGGTTGATCCCTGATGCCCCATGCATGTGCAACCCCTTTTTGTTGCTCCTGGTCCTCCCATTCTTGCACCTGTACATCATCAAGCTCTAGTCTCAACATTAGGTTCCCTTAGTACACTCGCAGGAGACCTTGATCAGCACGCTTCTGCAATAGTGAGTGGGGAGCATAGAGACGATGATGATGATGGATGAATTTTGTATAGAGCTGGTCCGAGTACCACTCCAGGAGTGTCGAGACTCATCCCCCATAGAGGTACTAGTTGTCATCAAGTATGCTATGGACCTGATCAGGCCACACCTAGTTCAGGTGGACGGGGAGATTTTGGTGGTTCATCTAGTCGCATCAATTCATTTGTAGAGTTCCTCGTAGTAGAACATCACCCTGAGGACACTACGACACAGGTATAAATATGCATCTAGATGTACGTTCATTTTATAATAATTTTTATGGTTGTATATATCAAAGAAAAGTTTGTAATACATTTTAACAATCAAATTGTTTGGTGTACAGATGACACTAACAATGCAAGGGAAATCATCTGTTCCATGAGTACATACATCGACACCAGTCATACTTGGCAACCCTTATGGGGTATTTTGATTTCAATTTTAAAAATTATAAATGAAATCATAAATTATTTAACTTGAGTTTTAAATTTATAATTGAATCACATATATGTTTCAAATATTCATGTTGGTTTAGGTGAGTCAATCAGCATCCACGTCAATTCCTCTTGAGGGATTGTCAATCACTCCTCCACTATCGAGCGTCATAGATTAGGGGCAGGTACATTCATATTGTAATTTTTTTTAAAGTTTACATTAGTATAGTTACAATTTTATGAGTTTTGAATTCACTAGATATATGAAACGCATGCATGGACACTTGTAAATATTATAAGCATTAAATGTCTATGTACATGTATGTCTAGGTTGATACCACAATAAGAATGGGCATTGGGAAAACATTTGATGTTGCTATTACTCGTGAGGCCACTGATTTTAAGGTTGTTTACAAAACTTTCTACATAAAATGTGCAAACTTGAATATATATGTATATATTAACCTAATTAAATTGTACATGCTTTAATTTTGATCTTGTAGGACTTTGTTAGTGCAACTTTCAGCCCTGACCCAAACATAGTTACACCACCAGGAGGACATGTAGCGCAGGTTTCAGATCAAACGGTAATTTAACTTTTTTATTATATTTAAAGTGAATTATAAATTTTAAATTGAATATATACATAATATGATATTTTCACATATTATTTTTCTTTTATAGCATGAGACACATCTTGTAGTTGAGCATGTATAGACAGGTCCTGGAGAAGAGCCTAGTGCACAACCTCAAAATACGGTACAATTAAAATATGATAAATTCTGAATTAAATTGAATTAAAAAAAATTAATTGTAGAGTTGTACATCTAATTTCGAATTTCTTTGTCTTGTTTATGTAGATTGATTTAGAGAATTTAGAGGTTTCTTTAGGTGCACCAGAGCATCCAGATGTAGATATGATGGATTATAAATTAAATTGTCATTAAATCATTTTTTATTGTCTTACATCTAATTTCATCTTTCTTTTATGTACAAAGTGTTTCAGGTCATCCACATAGTCCACATGGTGTGAAGAGGTCTCTTGATTATAGAGACAGTACATGACCTAGAAAAATGTGATTTTATGTGTTATATTTGTATATTTCATGGACTATATTTCTTGTTTATCATGTACTCTGTTGGACTTTATTTCATGTGCACTTAATATATTGGTTTCATGCACTTAATATGTTACATAAATTATGGACTTTATTATTATTTGAAATTTTAATTTACACATGTACATTAATGCATTTTATGTTCATAGTCAAGACATTAATATAGGACATTAATGTGAAATTTAGTGATCTCATACATGGATTAATATAGGACATTTTAATATTTACAATAATCAGTCAATAAATCATAATTTACAAACAAAAGCAATCTATTTATATACCAGAAATTTAGGGTCTAAATCTAAATTGCGTTAAAATATGGGTCAAGTGGACATGGATCTTATGCTTAAAATGTCTAGATGCACTTCCAAAATCTACATAAGTTATTATTTTAATATTATTTGGAAATAATCATGTGAATGTAAAGTCTTTGGATTACTGCATATTTAGATTAATATCAAGTTGGTAATGAGAGTCTTTAACATGTCAAATTTAACTATAGGAAAAATTGAGAACATTTCAAAACGAAAAAAATAGTTATAAAATCAAAATAATCTTCAACTATAATAATGATTGCTCAAAATACACATGAATTAACACTGTACGTGAATAGTAGAAATCATCCAACATAAAAAATCGTCAATATTTTAAAAAAAATTAAGAACATTTCAAAAAGGAAAAATCACTAATATTCTATTTTATTCAAAATTAACATATATATGTAAATAAATATTAAAATTTTAAGGCTTTACTAAAGGTTTTATTGTACAAAAATATAGCAACTTAAATAGATAAGTTTTTCATAATAAATGGACATCTAAAATCAATTTAAAATTATAAAATTAAATACAAAGAAAATATAATAAATTTATACACATAAAATAATTTTTTAAAGCAATATATTTAAAGCTAGCATATCTATATTTAAAAATAAATGTAATTAAGAATTATATTCACATATAACTTTATCATATGAAAAAAATTATATAACATTATTATTATTTACAATTGGGTTATGATTATGATTATGACTTTGTTAGGATTGGGGTTGAATCAAAATTCTAAGATAAAGCTTGGAGTAATGGTTAGCATAGGGTTAGATCAAGGTTAGATTTAGGGTTAGGGTTCAAAAGGGTTCAATTAGGATTAGAATTCAATTAAGATTAAGGTTACTTTAAGATTAGGATTAAGGTTAGGGTTATAGGATAAAGCTTTGGGTAAAGGTTAGGATTAGGACACAACTAGAGTTAGGGTTAGGTTTCAATTAGGGTTAGATACAACAAGGCTTAGGGATAGGATTAATTTTAGGACAGGGTAAGGGTTCAATAAGGGTTGGGTTCTAATAACGGTTAGGGTTAGGGTTCAATTAGTATTACAGTTAGAATCAGGGTTCAATTCTAACTCTAATTAAAATTCTAATCCTAACCATAACAATACCATAGAAGATTAGAGAATAAAAGCATTAATAAATACTATAAATAATAGTTCATCTAACACTAATTTATAAGGTTGTCTTAAGGGGTTGTCTAAAGGGTCATAATAGAATGATGTCTTAAGGGATGTCAGGGGATGTCATAATAGAACATGTTAATTAAGGGGATGTCTAAAAGGGTCATAATAGAACGTCTTAAGGGGATGTCTTAAGGGGTTATAATATGTCTTAAGGGGATGTCTAAAGGGGTCATAATAGAACGTGTTAATTAAGGGGATGTCTTAAGGGGTCTTAAGGGGATGTCTAAAGGGGTCATAATAGAACATGTTAATTAAGGGGATGTCTAAAAGGGTCATAATAGAACGTCTTAAGGGGATGTCTAAAGGGGTCATAATAGAACATGGTAATTAAGGGGATGTCTTATGTCTAAAGGGTCATAATAGAGGGATGTCGTCATAATAAGGGGATCTATTAAGGGGTTATAATACGCCTAAATATATAGAATATTGATTTGATACATAGAAGTACATAGAGTATGTTTAATTTTGTAAGTATGTATGTACATATATGTCATCTCAAAATGATGTTTACAAAATTTGGATATGCCATCTCAAGAACATCTCAAACTCATGGCTAGAATGTAGTAGGCCTTCACACCACCTAATATCAAAAAGGTACAAGCAATATCAATGAAATAATCAAAACATACATATTTTAATTTATATAAAACTATCTATATGTATAGAACTCAAGTACCTGCATTTAAAAGTATTCCACACATGTTTGTAGGTTGAATCCAGGCATCCTCTCCATTTTGTTTCAAAGTATGAGATCAATGCAATGATGGCTTTAGGATACAGAAAATGACAATAAATCAATTTTAACTATTAATGTCCAATAAATATTAATATTTAATCAAAACATGTATTTAAATATAATTTAACTGATAATTACCTGTTTTTACCAAGTATTCCATGTTGTCTAGGTTGAATTTGCATCGACTAGATCCTTTTTGTGATTATGCCTTAAGGATATATAAAAGAACAATTTAGATCAATTTCAACTAATAACACACTTGACCAATGTCGAAACATGTATTTAATGTATTTAAAAGGACAAAATAAAACTAAAACTATATTTACCTGTATTTACTTAATCCATTGTACCATCTGCATCCTCTCTTTTTTGCAATGCATCCATGATTGCCACATGCTCTTCCATAGAAATTGACCATAGCAATTTTTTTGAAGGTCTTCCACGATACCGCTCTAGTTTTATACTTGTTGCCACCACCAAATGAGAATAATGCATAATCTTTTTTATGTGTTTCATAGTCTTCAAATGCAGGTAAACAATTCTTTCTTTTCAAGTATTTTCATAGCCAAGTGCCAACAACCACCACCGATCCTATTGGAAAACATGTTCAAAAACCACCATCAAATAACTTCTCAAAATTTACTTAAGGGGATCAAAGACTTGTTCTAAAAAATTGCTTAAGGTGATCTAAAACTTCTAATCAAAATTTGCTTAAGGAGGTGTCTTAAGTGGATCACCGTACCTGTTGGATAATGAAAGCCATCATCATCTTCTCGAGGTGTTAACAACTTATGTTTAGTTTCCACACAACAAGCCAACCAATATTCTATTTTCTCTTCATTCCCCTTAGGTGCAATAATTGCATACACTTGTCTTGCCAACAAAATTTAATTTAATAACTTGTGCATATCCATATAACTAATTTAGTATTAAAAAATAACTTAATAAAGAAAAATAAAATGAAATAAATTAAATTACAATTACCTTCTTGTACAAGGTTTGAAACATGATCATAATCTTCAGATGCAAACAATTGATCATTTTCTTCAATAGTTCTTTCATATTGATTATGTGCTTCTACAGGTGTCAACGATCTTTGCTCCCATTGTTCAACCCATTATGTATTTTCACAAGCTTCCCAATCTCCTGAGATACAAAAATGGCAAAAATGTGCAAGCTCCCTTGTCCAAATAGTCTATGTGCTTGCTGTCGCACTCCTAAATGAATGCCATTTAGTAGATCCACTAATTGTCTCATAATCAACTCTAGATACAATGTTCTCTTCTTCCAGCAACCAAAAGAATCGATGAACTGTAGAGTAATCACTCGAACCAGGTGCAGATAATCTTCTATTACACCAATCCACAATCTCATGTGCATTTTTAAATTTTATTGAATCCTCAAATTTTAATTGTTCTCTAGCAAGAATTATTTTGACACATGCACCAAGTCCATCATGTTCTCCATTACCATGCCCAACTTAAAAAAAACTCCATATATGTTGGACATTAAGTTCCTTGTGAACCCTACTTAACCAATAGAACATTCTAGCATTTTTGAATTGCCCCATACAATTATCTGACCATATGAGGTGTTCTTTCATATGGATTCCTCTTTCTCTTAAATTTCTATAAAATATACTAAAACAATATTGAACAAACTCTGATGAGTGTAACCAATTGTCATTCAAATAAAAATGATACTCCCTCAAAACTTTTCTATCATCCTCAGTGTTATCATCTGCATGTCTATAAATAATATGGACAAACATAGCTACTTGCACTGAATTATAATATTGAGATTGAATTTCCGCTTGCGGAGCGAGAGTATAATTCTCTACAAAATCAACCACTGAAAGTATAGTACCAATTGGAAATGTGTTTCTACATGTGCGAAATTGGCCATCAAGCCATCGAGCATGTTTAGAGTGCATAATATATTTTGGTACAATTTTATTATTAAATTCACTCATAAATGCAAACACACTAACTTTTTTTGTAACTAAATCACAATGCTTTCCTATTTTTCCATCTTTTAAAGAATAGTGAACATTCCTAAATCTTTTGATGTCTACTAATTGTTGTCCAAAATCATGATCAACACTTTCATGCAAACAAATTCTTAAAAATGAAAGATTTCCACAGTTAATGCATTGTCCAGAAATACAAGAACTTAAATAAAATAATTTATCATTAGATTTTTCACAAAACAAACCTGAAATAAACTCTCTTATTGCTTTAGGTGGCATATCAATACCACAATCCTATATAATCATGTTAGAATGCAAGGTACAACGTATATATCGAAAAACATCATAAAAATAACGAAATTGAACATGTATTTTACAACAACAAGATATTCGTTGCTTATTAATTTTTACATACCAGGGTTTACATTTTCAAAAGACCTTTGACTTATTTTAATATTACCAGGTAACATTGAATCGCTACAAAATTTTCTATAAAATTTAGTTTGTGTTGTATCTAATAGGTGTTTTGGGTGAGGATTGCGAACTTTGGACCCACCCTTAATTTTAAAACATCTCTAGCATTAGATGAAACCCTAGTATTATCATGCCAATATTTTTGACCAAAGATTTAATTTTATATCAAACCTCGGTAGTCATCCACTGAAACTCCAACATTGATTGATAGGATCATTTTCTATACTTTCTCTTCTTTTTGCATCTTAGTAATGTTTTAGGATGCATTTTTAAAACTTCACTAATATTTCTTACCATTCTTTTATTCAAAGTTGTTTTATTAACTATAGCAGTAGTTATAGCTCTTCTTGCTGCGTTTTTATCTTTAGACGACTATTTTTCCCAATAGATTGAATGGCACTAGCAGCAGTAGACATAGCATGTTTTAATGATTGATCTTTTCTTTTTGGTTTAACATAAAAGCCTAACCTTTTCATTACTTTCCTCATTTTTTGCATTCTCATCAATTGCATCATTAGTTGACATTGAAATGCAATTTTTTTACGATAAAATAATTTGGTGTATATTCTATTCTCATGTGTTCTTATTATCCTCCAAGAAATTTGATCAAGAAGATTATCGAAAACACCACTTCCAATTTTTAAAAAAGTATTTTCATTAAATTCAACATCACATTCTAGATTTTCATCTTCATTTTCATAAACAAAACGGTTTTCATTTTCATTTTCATCAACAAAATGGTTTTCATTTTCATTTTCATCTTCATTTTCATTAACAAAACGATTCTTATTTTCATTTTCATCAACAAAACGGTTTTCATTTTCATTAAATTCATTTTCATTAAAAATATAGGTTTTGTTTTCATTTTCAAGAAAATGATCATTTTGATTTTCATTTGCAACAAAAGATTTTTCCTTTTTGTTTTCAACAAGTTCTATAAAAGTTTCATCTCTTTGAATATAGTCAATGTCAACATCATTATATCCAGCATCTTGTAAAACTTCTACATACAAATTTACCATTTCACTAACATGTGGATTTGAAGACGTACCTGGATTTGTGCATATTGAAATATTCTCCTTAACATTCAAAGAGGGATTTGAATACATAGTAGGACTTGTTTGTATAATCATATTCTTCTCCAAATTGACTCTTTGCAAATTAGCTTCATCTACAACTATGGTATCTTCAATGTTTTCATCTTCAATAGTTGTTGAATTGGTTGCTCCACCATGGCTCATTGATTTCATTCTCATTCTTCTTTCTCTTTGTCTTTGTATCTCTTTTTCTCTATTTGCTTCAACTTCTTGAGGAGTCAATGTCTTTCTTCTCTTATTACGAGTTTTATCTACCATAATTATAAAATTCTCAAGCACAAATGAATGTTAATAGTGAAATACTTCAAAATATTCAATCCAAATTGGAAGTTGAATACCTATTATGACAAAATTCTTCCTCTTGCGTTCCTCAAAACAAGTAGAAAACTACCACAATTCCACTTTAAAAATTGTTTTTTTCATACTTCCTTTGAAAAATTCAATCCATATTGCAAATTGAAACCTTTTTTTTCCTCCAAACAAGCACAAAAATAACACAATTTCACTTCAAAAATGGTGTAGATGATGCTCCCTTTGATAAAATCAACCAAAAATCAAATTCACCACCTGTAAATACAATAACTTATCAAAAATAATTCATTTTTAGTGCTCTCGGTCGTACATATGAAGTTACAAAGTTGTAGACTTCATAGTAATTTTGCACAGTGTATTTAAATAAAATAAACGGGATCCCATTTATAAAACGGGATCCCGCTTACTATAAAACCAGATCCCGATTATAAAACGGGATCCCATTTATTAATAATCAGGATCCTGCTCTATAATAGGGATCTCGTTCACCGACATTGAATGTCAGATCCATTGTAAAGGTAACGGGATCCCGTTCCATTTACAACGGTCGGAATACTGTCAGATGGGAACGGGATCCCAATTATAGTACGAGATCTTGTTTATTAATATACGGGATCCCGTTTTATAACCGGGATCCCGTTTTTTTAATTTGAATTTTGTTTTGCATCATGGGCGGGTTTTTGCCAAGATTTTTGGTTCGGGAAAAGCATTGGAAGTCCGAACCTAGGCCTTCAACTTGGTTTGACCTGCAAGTTGAAGGCCCTAACAATGTCAAAGAAAAATACCGACTTTCGACATATGGCTAACGACCTTTTTTGCAAAATTTTATGTAAATTAAAACCCATTTTAGATGAAACAATGCAGATTCTAAATATGTAATTTGTTTTGCAATTGAATTATTTTTTTTATTTTAAAATTAATTTCTAATAAAATTGGTCCATAAACTTTAAATATCGAGTTTTTTACTATTTTAATAACTTTTGATCAACATAACATTTTGACACAAACGGATTGCAACGGAGAAAACTTCAAACAATTATTTTCAATTTGAAAAAAAAAAAATCAGAAAATGATAAGTTTAGGTCATCTTATGCATGTCGTACATGACAATTTTTCAAAACGACAAATCTGCCTAATAAAAAATTAACAAAAAAAAAATTCAACAAAAATTACAAAAAAATATCAAGAAGCTTCAGTGAGTCATAAAAATTTTCCCAAAAGGATTTAGAAAAATACGATAATTTAAGTCAAAATATGGATGTCGTACACGTGCATGGTATGGTAAAAAAAATGACTTTTAAACAGTGGTTTTTAGAAATGCCTATTAAAACTCAATTTGTACAATCTGGGTATTGAAATAAATTACATATTTGGAAACTAGACTCCGAGCACTACATTTTATGATTAGTGACTTTTTTACAGATTTCATCTCTAAGTGCTTCAAATTTTAAGGTCAAATGTGTCAAATACTGAAAATCAGGGAAAACACTTCCACTTTTTGGCCAAAAAGTGGACTCAACTTCTTGCACACCCCCTTCAGGGAGATGGATGAAAGAGAGTGCACCATATTTGGAAATTTTTGATGAATATTCAGTATAATTTCATCCCTCAATACACACTTTCTAAAGGACATGGGAGCATGCTTTAGTGACTTAATGGAGACTGTTTTCTCTTTTGAAATATTCCCTCATGGATGGTTGGGGTTATTTAATATTGTAACAAAAGGTTTAATTAAATGTTTTTAGATCTAAAAGGCCCAAGGCTTGTTGATCCCTTATCCTATAAAAAATAAATTCATAACCTTTTGCATGTATCTTTGGTAAATTTTGTAAGGAAATGCAAAGAATAGAGTCGAGGTCATTCTTAGGATATGGTGTTTGATTTTTGTAATTGGTAATGTTGTATAACAGTACTAGCATTTTGTGGAATTCAACAACAAAATTTTGGAGCCAATTATCTCTTGATAATATTTCAATTTGTCTCCATAGTTGTGTCTGTAGATGTATGTTTTTTTTATTAAGGTTCTTGTTCAAAGAATTAGTTAAATTCTTTAATGGGAATATAGGTTTGTGTGAATGGAATACGAGGATTTAAAAAGTAGAGTTGGTTAGGAAAATTGAGCATAATATTGTAAGGAAAAGTTATGAAGCTCTTAAATTTTTGGATGAAATGTTGTTATGGAACCCCAATTGCACCAATTTTAACTCTGTTACCATTGGGAAGGGCATCGATCTCTTGCCTTTGTGTGTAACTTACATTTTCAAGATAAAACACACTAAAACACTTTCTTTATTCAAGATTAATTGAAAATGTTTGTTTAAATGAGTTATTGTCTTGTCCTATAGTCTTGAGAATGTAAAATGCTTGAATTATTTAAGCAAGATCTTATTTTTATAAGCCTCATGCAAATCTATGTAGGACACATCTACCTTTTATAATATTTGTGAAAATTAGCATAGGATTTGATGAATATTTTTAGGGACCACCCTCCAAGGTTTTGCAAAGCCTGAAGTGTAGAGGGAAATTTATTGCAACTTTCACACATTTGTTGGCCAATCCCTTGAGATAACCAATCATTTAAAATGGTTAAGTGATAGGTTATCTTTGAGATCAAGTTGGGAATTAAAAACCACTAAGATGGACAATGTATATGACTGACTTACAACCTGAAAGGTGAGTGAAATTTCCCTTGAAAAAACTTGGGATGAATTTTGGAATGAAATGCAATGATTCAAGTAGCCTAGTGATGCAATTAACTATTTTTATATAAAAAATATCAAATCTAGAGAGTCACATAGAGATTCAAACTATAGAAATGGATTGAGAAGGACACTATGTACTTATGATACAAATTTGGAGCTGATTTTTGAGGACTAAGTCACCCTAGGAAACTATAGACTAGTAGAGAGATCCTGGATTTGATCATAGTCCTTTGGTGCTAGATTAGAGCCTCCTATTTCCACTTGTTGCATTGTCTAATATTTTTGTAATTGATTTTTTGTTTGTTTTCGAGGTGTAGGATTTGATTGTAACAATGAATAATTGACCCACAAACTTCTCCCAATCTTGTTTAGATCTGAAACCTACATATTCAAAGAGAGAGGAAGGGCTGTGGTATTTAGGGTCTTACCCTGGTCAAAACCCATATTAGTGTTTCAACTTCCACAATGGAAATTCCAATGATCAATGACCTAAATTTTTAAGGGATAAAGCTAAATGATAAAATGAAAGATGAATCAACAATGAATTATAACTCACCACTCATCAATGGCTTCCTTGAAGGATTGAAGTCATACAAATTCCCTCAAGGCTTGATTGTTTCCTAATTGATTTACTTAAAGAACTAAAAGGATTATATCTCAAGAAAAAAAATGAAAACATAAAGATGAACAAACTCACATAAAATTTTGACATGATGCTTTGATGTTGAATTGTTGCAATAAATCTCTAAAATTCTATTATTTGACTTGCTTGATGATGCTCTTGTCAATAATTTCTTCAATAATTTTGTGGATTTTCCTTGTTAGTTTTCAAATGTTGAAATGGCTATGTATTTATATGCATTTATTTTAATTTCACATAAATTGAATCCTAATAGTTGACCTAAGATATTTGAAATTTAAAATTAAAAAATACTGACACCGAAATTTCAATTTTGGAGGTAAAATAGGGGGATAAGTCACCCTAGATGACTATTTCCTAGCCCTATTTTATGGGACTTAAGGTGTTAGGGATAATGTATGAAATGAAAAAAATTGTCTTCTACTCACAATTAATCAGAAAATGATAAAATAGGTCACAAAACACATGATTTAGAAAATTAGGTGTTTAATTAGGTCCATGCACTTAAGGGGAAGAATAATAAAGTTTGAAATTGATAAAGGTGACAATTTACAATTCTACGTAAGGTATTGAAGCATTATTCATCTAGGAGCACTAATTGATGCAAGTGTGAAACCCGATACTCTTACTCATTGTTAAGGTTCTTCTTGAGGAGATTCACACTAATGGGATTTTAGCCTCAATTGGTAATATAGGTTTTGTTCTAAAGATGAGAGAATATGGAGTTTCACAAGTAGGTGTGTAAATTCATTAATAATTTTCTCATTACATAGTAGATTAAGGTGGATATGCTAATCACAACTAGTATTATTGACAATTTCATGAGGATTTTTATCAATTTTTTATTATTTGTATCATCTTGGCTATCACCTTGGGGATAATAAGTTGTATACCAACAATGGTATAGGAAAAATTCATATCCTTTCCTAAGAATATTTTTAGCCAATACCATTCCCATAGTTTATGCTCCATAAATACCATCATGGACCTTCTATAATGTGTGGTGAGCTTCTATACTTTTTAAAGACCATAATAAATATCCATTGTAGCCTCAACAATAAAGTACCCTAGTAGGGTGTAATGAGATGTACATTGGATGAATATTTATGTTGTTTATTTGTGAGATTGGGTAGAAATATTTGATTATGGAGGTAGGTGTATATGTCATTATACCAAGGGGATATGGTACCAAAACTATCACATACCATCCCATAAATAGGTACATTATATGCTGAAATTAGGGTTTTCTCCATTAGAAACTCACACCTTTAACTATCATGTGGCATATCTAATAATATCCAATGATGACCATAACTTCAACAACTTTGTTGTTGAGTTGAGGAACCTATTCAAATTAGATATGAGTGAAGTTATTTTTAGGGTTTTCAACCATGTTTTTTTAGCGAAGAAGATTATCAAAAAGAAAAATATCAAAAAATTAAAAAAGGTGAAAAAAAGTAGAAAAAATTATCCAATGGTGAAAACCTCACAAATAGACACCTTGGTCAATTATCATGATGATAATCTAGAATGTAGGAATGATGCATAAATCCCACATACATTTGTCTCTACACTAGGGTGGAAGCTCTTTCTATCTTGCCATCCATCATCTCTCTCATTCTACCTATCTATCCTATTCATCATATCATATTCATTCTAATTCATCAATCCTCCTATCAATATTGATAATAATAGGAATAATTGTTCATACATTCTTTGGAAACCTCTTGGAATACATTCATTTGTTACAACATCCTTCATCCCCTCAAATTTATCTATAATATATCATCCATCACAATTTACACTATCCAATCCTTCCACTCACCTTCATATCCATTATGTGACATCCTTCCTTGGTGATATGTACCTCATAATAGATGATATATCCAAAATGGGGCATCTTTTTATACTCCCCCAACCATCCAATAATTTATCCCATCTACTATCCAAAACCTTCACCTCTTCCTCCTATAATATTTCCATCTCCATGTTCCTCCATCCCACATCTATCCTTCCATGTCTTAATCCTTATCTTCATATTCCCTCATCACATAATCCTTCCATCTCCCAATCCTCTTCTTCATATCCCCTTATCCCATTTTCATATCTTAATATTTATCTCTCTATTGTCTATCCATCAATACCTTCTACCATCTCATCCTCTCATCTTGTTATCCCTTGGAAGCCCTGGTAACTAGTTAAATGTTACGCCCGATAGAATCCAATGTCATCCATCACATCTATCACTCCCACATAATCAAAATACTCCTTGTAATTCGAAACTCCTAACCCATATAATATATGTATCCAATCTACATTAAACCATCTAATCACAACCATTGGTCTTGTTCCTATCCTTGTTGCAATCCTTGATTAAAATCAAACCATCACCATTGGGATACATCCTTCATAATCCTTTTTTTGTTCTAGGATATATTGTTCACACATAAAAAAAACCTATCCCTCATCAATTAATCTTTCTTTTTAGCTTGATTGATCCAACACCATGTTTGTATTTGAATTATTTTTGTCTCTTCTTAAAGTTCTCTCATTTCTTACTTTGTCTCTAGATCTAATGCATACCTAAACTGGGTAACTTCAAAAAGAAGCCAAGTTCAAGCAGCCACTTTTCTTAAATCTTAAAATATACTCTAACAACAATATGTGACAATCTATTTTTAGATTTAGAAAAATTACAAGAATGTTGGCTTATAGCATCATAACATGCTAACAACAACATGAACATTGAGAAATATGAATGAAATTATAGGCCTATAAGGGCCAGAAGAATTGCAATAATCTCTCTTTATTTTCTCCTACTTTCTTAATCTGGCACCTATATCCTCATCCCTTCATACTAAAAAAATAAAATGATATGTTTTACTTTTTGTTTTTTGAAATTTAAGCCTCCATGACTCCTTGACCCCCTCTCCTTTTTGAATCACATGACCTCTTAAATCTTATTCTATTTTAATTTGTTTTAAGACTTGGAGAGTCAAAGGGAAATTTTTGTAATCACTGCCTCTGTGGCTGTTATAAGAATAGATAGCCGCCCAGCCTTCGAAATTGCCACCACTACAATGTGATTCAATTGGAATAGAAATTAACAATTAACTGCTAGCCCTCCTCAACATAAGATGTTTGGAGCAGCCAGCCAGTTGCAATAGAAGACAAGGTCCTTTGTGGAAGTTTTCAAAATTGTAATAAAGTCTTTTGACCCCACCAACAACACTTAGAATAATAACAGGTATAAAAAAAATAAAATAACGGTAGCCATACAAGAATAGCAAATTTTAAATAGGAGTGTCCACTGCCACGAAATCAGGAGTGGTACACATCTATGCAAAATCCTCTTATTTACATTAAATGTTTTCCTTCACATTAAATATTGTTTCCATGTTTATCTAGTTCTTATTACTACATTTCTCCTTGTGTAACCACTATTTTTTACATGTATTCTAGAACTTATTAATTAATATATTATTTCGAAGTCGTTAATAACAAATGACAAATACTAGCATATTTCTCATGCCAACATTCACTTGATGCAAATTTTATATATTTTGTCCTTGAAATATTTTGCAATACAAACACACAGTTAATTGAATCCTCAAAGAGTAAGTGTACCCTCCACTATGGCACCCGCTTCTATGCTACCTCCGATATATCACATTTCTATTAGCATATGATATGCTTTAGATTATGAGAACCTCTCAAAACAATACACATCCTACTCAACCTCACAATCTAAATTACTACTAACAAAAAGGTCAAATCTAAAACAACAAATGCCTCGAGAATATTCATAACCATTGACAAACTCATAAATTGCGCCATTAATCATTGTCAATTCCATACAAAAATAAAATTAAGAACCATGTCAAAACAGTCTATAAATTATAAATATTTATATTGTATAACAGCTCATTGCATGAATAACCAATTACTATGACCGTAAAGTATGTAGATGCAAACACTATATACACAAATTATTACTATAAAATATGTAGATGCAAACACTATATACAAAGATCATTCTCTATAATTCTATAATGTGGGTGCCGATATCATGCTAACTACTCTTTTGTGTAAGTGTATGCACTCACATTCCTATCAACACAAAGTCCCCTAATCTTATGCTATGAAAGTGAGTATTAATCAAAGACAAGCAAGCTAAGAAGCAATAATTTAGTACCACCGTCAAATCTGCTCCATCAAATGACAATGCACAACTGTTAATTTTGTGATGATTTTTGCATTCACATGAATATAGTGCAACCCATGTGCGCCTAAAAGTTCATGTGCGGCTGCCTAATAAGTTGTATAACAATACAAATATTTAAAAAAAAAAATTCGAAAGACATTGTCATCATTCTGCTCCTAGGTACTTATAAAAACCCTTAAAATATTACTTCAACTAAAAGCAATACAAGTAAACTGTGACTAAATGTGCACAAGTGAATTATGAAGCACCCATCAATTTAAGAATCACCGACGGACGTTTGCAGAGATTGTTTAAGAAAGATGAATAGGTATATTGTTCTTCTTCATTGAAAACTAAGTCTATGTTAATGGTAGAGAATGCATTCTAGACTATTCATTTTGTGAGCACTTCTCCCCATTGTGAAATAACTTTTTAGCGGAAACTAATTGTAAATCTCAGGTCCCTTCCCAGTTGAAAGAGTTGTTTCTTTGTCAAATACCATTTTCAGAGTTTCCAACGAAATTAGGAATGCTATATAATTAGGAAGACCTAGTCGTAGAAATAGAAACATGGTGGGAAGGACAGACTGTTGATTGGACATCCTTATATATAGCCTAATAACCTGATGAAACTCACTCTTGGTTAAATAAGATCCATGGTATTAAAAGGTAAATTTTATTTTAAATATAGGAAGATGAGAAATATAAATCCCCTTTTATTTTAGGTGAGAATGAGTGATATAAATCCTCTATATTTTATATGAATATGCATGTTCTTGTGTATGTTCAAGCTGGGAAAATTGATGATGCTCGGTGGTTGTTTGACAAGATGCCCCAAATGGATGAAGCTTCATGGAATTCAGTGATTACAGGGTATAGTTAGTTTGGGTGGGTAGAGGAAGCACATTACTTGCTTGACGAAATGCAAGAACGAAATGTGATTTCCTGGAATGCACTGATTTTAGGAACTTTTGAAATAATTTTACGTTTAGGAAAGAAACTACCACCCAGTGCCCTGGTCTCTGCTCCCTATACTGTGCACATAAAGTTGTAAATCCCAGAGTCCCCTGTATTTTAATGGCCGAGAGGTACAAATGGTTTATTATGTTGTAGTTCAGGGAAATAATAACCACACAATAAGATTGTCTGGTTTAACAGAGGAAACTTAGGGTTTATTCTTTTGTATCAGAATTTAGATTCAGAAATCAAATAAAGCCCAACTTAAATTGGTAAAATAGATTCTCTGGGTTTTTGGATGGGTTTATGTATTGAGCAGTTTACAATATGCTCAGTGGTATAATTAAAAGTTAATGGCAAATCATTAACCCCAAAAAAATACTATTCTGATAGCATTTAAGATAGATTTTTGAGAATCTGTTTTAAATCATACCCAAAAATCTGCAGGTTTTGTGTCAGGACATCTGACTCATCGGTAGAGCTTTTGAAAATATTTGTGCTAAAATGAAACCAATAATCTACAGGTTTTCGGTCAGGACTTTCGACTCGTTATTAAAGCTTTTGCAAAGATTTGTGTTAAGAAGGAACTCAAGAACCTCATACATTTGGGGTTCCACCATCAGCCAAAATAATGCAAAATTTTAATAAATAATGTAGTGTATTAGAATTTATCTGGTTTATTTGAAAAATAATAGAGGAGTCCATTAACATTCTAGTTACATTACTGACACAAAGAAAACAGGTAACAAAACTTGTGGGATCATGTATATAGATACCACTGTGTTCGATTCATTTTCCTCTGGCATTTTTTGGGGTTTACCTTCTAAATATTGTAAGAAACAGGTATTATAAATCCTTCAAGTACTTTTTTTTGAAACATTAAAAAGATGCAGAGGAGGAGAAAAGGAAACTTAACTGGTAGATTAAGGAACTTAATAATTTTAGCAGATAGAACGGATTTTATGAAGAGGCCTATAATCTTTTCTCTCGAATGATAGAGACAAAATTTAAGCCAGATTGCTCTAGATTTAGAGGCATATTAAGTTCATGTGTCGTCCTAGCAGCTCTGGGAGGGAGTAAGCATGATCCGGACCACTTGGAAAACTGGGTAATCTTAGGAGACTGGCTTTTAAGAAGTCTTTTTTCAGGCATTATAAGCAATGCAGACTTAGTGACTGAGATTCCTAGAACTGGAAATGGCAATTTCGAGTTCCCAGGGAAATGCCTGACCTATTGAAACCTATCGAGTGTAATCGACATATACTGTAACTATTTGTCTTGGTCCGCACACTATATCAAGCAGGCTAGAACCAGGAGAATATAACAGAAAAGAGACAAGAAATAGA
>VDFB02193867.1:536702759-536723228 GCA_007258455.2 Sequoia sempervirens | reverse complement strand
TTTAATTAAATATCCTAATCCCACCCCTTTCATTAAATAAATAAATTATTTAATGATAAATCTTAAATTCGTCCAAAAGGGAATATTCCTATGGAATATCCCTCCCCTTTTTACATTAAAACTTTGTTTTAATTTGCTAAATGCTAATTTTCCTCATCCACTTGCATAAGAATATTCTTCCCTTTCACTCATTTAGAAAAGGGAATATTCTTCTTTGTAACAAACTTTCAACAAACTCCTTGAGAAAGCTTTGAAAGTGTGCTTCTTTGCATGATTGTGAGCCCTTGATTAAATATCAACTTGCATTCTCAACCCTTGATGGGAATCCATGAACCATGTTTTCATCTTCTTTCCATCCTAACCATTGATTCATTCATTCAATCTTGACCACTAGTTTTTCATTTCCTATTATATAAATAGAATTTGCATCTATAATGGAATAGGAATCCATATTTTGATAGAAAACTTATGTTGCTGAAGCTCACACCCATTTGCACTCATGTATTAAATTTGATAATAATTTTAGATTAATTTCCATGCATAATTAGCTTAAGCATCCTTAATGGTTTCCATGCTAACTTAGTTTGCATTCATTTAAGTATATTTTGAAATCTAGGGCTTGCATCTTTGAATTTGTACACATTTAGAATATGTTTCCATACACTTACATCAAACATCTTAGCTTTTATCATGTTAATCTAGCTTTTATTAGGTTTTTGTTAATCGTTTTCATCAGTTTCCATCGATTTTAATCAATAAGATCAATTAGAAAGACTCATATTATCAAAGGGATTGAGAAAGGATCACCATTTCACATCAATGTGACACCACCCCCCCAATAAGATAGGATTCAATGTCTTAGAATAGATTTTTGTCAAACTTTCTTGTTTTAGCATGTTAGTTTTAATGGTTTCTTTGCTTTGTTGATATTGAATATCTTATCGGGATCATGACTTAGGTAATTAAATAGGCTTTAAATTTGTTTGGATATAGAATGTTTAGTCCTTGTTGGAAAGATCATTTTGAGGGATACAGTCTTGCAAAGGATAATTTCTAAATGGTGTTATTTAATCCCTCAAAAAGTAAATAAAAAGTGTTTTTTTCTAGCATTTTGATAGGTGGGAAGGAGACTCCATTGTGGGTATGATTTAATAATACTAGAGGGGTTCTATCTAAGGGGGTTTGATCTAAGGGGTTCTTGTATATCCTTCTTCAATTAAAACCATTTATATGGAACCTTTCATGGGTAAAATCATTAGTTTTTTCTAGAAAAGGATATTTTAGGCAAAAATCGGCATGTCCTAAAAGTAAGACACACTATTGTGACAACACCCCACTCCAAATAAAAAATAAGGTGTTCTAAAGGATAGGTTCACCCAAATGATATGAATAAAATTGTGTTCCATATCTTTTGAGACATGGAACTAAAGGGGGATTAGGATTGAAGCTCCAACAATTTCGTTACATTTCACTCAAGGAAACCTTAGAGATCTCAATCTAGGGATGGAATGAGGGGAAGATATTTGCATTAAGGTGTCCTAGGGGTATGATTAAAGACTAAAGGGGGGTTAACCACCAAGAAAATTCTTGGAAAGAAGGAAATGTAAATGATATAAAAATATAACTATGCAACCAAAAATATGAAAATGAAAAATTAGAATAATGAATTGAGAAAGGACAGAGGGACACCTAGAAAAATGAAGATGATTGAAATAAGGTCTACACTCCTAAAAATCTATGTTTTAATGCACAGTAGGACTCATACACCATTAGGGGAAATTTAGTCCTAGTTTAGGGTTTTTGGCTAAATACTAAATTTGGAACTACCAAACTAGGATCTAGGTAAAAGCACAAACCTGTGTCACACTTTATAAAGGAATCGACAAACAGCAAAAAAAAATAATCAACTTTGACCACATAAAAGTGGTCTTTATATTTTGAATTTCAAAATGGTGTAAACTAATGAAATGTAGAAATTTTAATGTAGTTTATTCTTGTAATTTTTAAAATTTAAAACCAAATTGTTTTCATTATGTTTTTATCAATTTAAGGACAAATTTTGGAATGTTGAAAATTTCAGAAAATAGTGACTTCATGGGCTATCAAGAAACAAATTGAAAAACACTTCATTTCTCCCTATTTGTTTTTTCTCCAAATAGGTAACTTCAATATCTTGTGCATGGAAAAAAAAGAAAAATTTGATGTATATTTCTTGTAATAATGTTTTAAACTCAAACATGTCAAAATTTCACAATTGGCACAGGCCAACAACTATTTTCAATTTTTTTAATCATTTTCAAAAAAATATACCCTTTTGAAGAAGACTCTCCCCTCTTGTGCCCCGTATAAGATTTAATTTTTTTTAATACTCTGCCAAAGTTGAAAGTTTCAGAAAATTCTGAAGAAAGGTGTGTTGGCTGCCAAGTACGATGCCAACTAGACATGCTCAACTAAGTATGTTTTGGTCGAGCCAGTTTCAGTTGAAACATACTCAGCCGGAAACGTCTTAATATTTTAAGCTTAAAATATCAAATAAGCTCACTTTTCCCATGTTTTTAGCCAGTTGTATTCAATCGAGTAACTTTTGACCAAAACCTCTTTGGCCAAAAAGATACTTGCCACATCGACATCACATGGTTTTGGTCGAAATCCACTTGGCCAAATATCTTCTGACTGAAAATAGTTCGCTTGGAACCAATTATTGGCCAAAAGTGTGACACACTATTGTGCTTTTACCCATCCACAAAAAATGCTTGAAATCTAGTATACTAGGACTCATATGCCACAAGTGGTGATTTAGTCCCATTATTAGGGTTCATCTGAAACTCTAATATCATCTAGTGATCTCCTATAGCTTCTCTCCCTTCCAATATTTGAGTCTAAAACACTAAATTCTACTCTATGGATGACTTTCAGTGATCTTGCAAGATAAATCACAAATTTTCTCCAATCTTGCTCTTCAATGGATCTTCAAACTAAATCTACAAATCACACATCAAAGAGAGAAAAATGTTGTTTTTCTCTAGTGGATAGGTATTTTCCTCAATAAAACCTTATTTTGTTAATCAAACCTTGAAATGAATAGAAATAGAATGAAGGAATGATGAATGAACAAATAAGCTATGTTGCAATTCACCAAACTCTTGAAAGAAAGGTTGCAATCTTGTATGTAATTGCTAGCATGAATGTAGATCTTGACTCTTAATTGTATGTTATGGATCTTGACTTGAATTCTTGCTTGAATCATAAGAACCTACATCACAAATGTTAGCTCAAAAATAAACATGATGTATAATGACTTTGACATGATGCTTGATTCTTGAATATAGCTCCAAAATGATTGATAATAAGCTCTTGAATGCTCTTGTAAACTTGAATTTCTAGAATTATTGAATGCTTAGATGACTTGTAAATTTTCTAGGTTACTTGATTGTTTGCTGGGTGAAAATATGTGAAATAACCTTGTATTTATACTTGTTTATTCCAAATTTCCTAAAATTGCAACACTACATAACAACATCAAATCTAGAAGAATAAACTTGAATTTCTATAATTCTTGAATGTTTAGATGACTTGTAAATTTTCTAGGTTACTTAGTTGTTTTCTAGGTGAAAATATGTGAAATACCCTTGTATTTATACTTGTTTATGGGTATGTACAGGATCATCATGGAAAAAACAGGCCCTTAAGTGGCAAAAAATTCAAAAAAAAATCAATGTTAGGCAACTTGACTTAAAATTTTGAATAAGCTATCTATATTATTTAAAAAACATGTAAGGATAGAATCTATATAAAGTTGAATGTAGTTTTTAAACTACTAGATTTATTTAAAAATAAATAAAATCTATTTGGTGAAAATTTGAAATTTCAATGTAGTATTACTTAAATTTTAGGGAAAAGATAAGAAGTAGGTGTCTGTCTGACCACCCTGACCATAATAAAATGATAATAATTTTTTATAAAATTTTAAATATAAGTAGAGGACCCATGTCTGGATGTGATGCATATTTTTTTGTAATTGTTTTCCAAGTAAATAATTAATTATGATTTTTTTATTACAACTTTAAAAAAATATAAAAACTCGTATGTCTGACCACCTTAACTTGGTCAAAAATTCATAAAATTTTATTTTTATTTTTTTAATCCTATATTATGTGAAGCATACAATGTGATGCATGTTTCGGATTCAAAAAATGTGATACCGTTTGAAAGTTATAGATGTTTTTCAATCAGCCTATCGATCAGGACTTTAAACATAATTCTAATAGAAAATGAATAATAATTATTTATTAAATTAAAATTAAAGCATAATTTATATTGGTGGAAAGCTGAGAATCTCCTCTAAAAACCCTTTTTTGTTTCATCAATTTTGGGTTAAAAAAAAGTCGTCAACCACATACCCTACAAATACCCATAATATTGCCACTTTTTGGCCCACCATGATCCTGCACATACCCTTATTCCAAATTTCCTAAAATTGCAACACTACATGACAACATCAAAATAAGTCTAAGCTAAGTGGGACTCATATGATAGTTGTGGCATATGATTCCTAGTAGCCTAGGCTCGAGACACAAATTTCAAGAAATGTTAAGTTTAATGCCAAATTCAGATTTTACGCCCCTAGACCTAGGTCGGACCCATATGCCCAAGGTGGCATATGAGTCTCAAATCACTAAATTTGGGCCATATAGTCCAAAATAACTGAAATATGATTGGCCTTTAGACATGTGTTGGGATTATCCTCAAAAATATGCATTAAATAAGGCTTGTGGATGCAAAATAGAACCAAATAAGGCATAAAGAAGCCCAATTTTATCGGGGAGGGAGCAAACAAGTGTGCAAATGTAAAGCGATACATTTTCCTTGTAAACTTGAATTTCTAGAATTCTTGAATGCTTAGATGACTTGTAAATTTTTTAGGTTACTTGATTGTTTGCTAGGTGAAAATATGTGAAATAACCTTGTATGTATACTTGTTTATTCCAAATTTCCTAAAATTGAAACACTACATGACAACATCAAAATAAGTCTAAGCTAAGTGGGACTTATATGCTAGTTGTGGCATATGATTCCTAGAAGCCTAGGCTCAAGACAGAAATTTCAAGATATTTTATGTTTAATGCCAAATTCAAGTTTTAGGCCCCTAGACCTAGGTGGGACCCATATGTCCAAGGTGGCATATGAGTCCCAGATCACTAAATTTTGGAAATATAGTCCAAAATAACTAAATTATGATTGGTCTTTAGATATATGTTTGGATTATCCTCAAAAATATGCATTAAATAAGGCTTGTGGATTCAAAATAGAACCAAATAAGGCATAAAGAAGCCCAATTTTAGTGGGGAGGGACCAAACAAGTGTGAAAATGTAAAGTGATACATTTTTCTATACTATAAGGAATAATGAAGTAAGTGACAAAAAATTTAATTGGCCAATGGTCTAAACCCTTCCAATCTAAGATATTAGAGGTGGTAGTCCATCTATCTCCAATCCAATAACTCAAGACTAGGAATTTGTCAAGCCTTTCTAAAATAGAACCATCATCACACCTTTTGTTCTTCCATGTACATATGTCATTAATTGGCCTCATATCAATAAGATTCAATAGCTCTATGCTATTCGTTAAGAGAAAAGTTGCAGGGTCAAGCCAAACATTGCCACCTCTTTTTTCCTCAAAGAAAGTAACCACATTAAAGTCTCCTACCAAAACCCAAGGAAAAAGGGGAGCAAGAGACCTAACATACTTCACATGAGACCAACGTTGTGTTTTGTTGAAGAGATCAATATAAACATTAGTAAAGAGATGAATTTTACTAGAGGTTAAACTAGAGACAACCATAGAGATAAAAGAGTTGCTCAAAATCCACCATAGAGGAACAACCTTCCTTGGATTCCAAAAGAAAGCCACACCCCTATAGTTACCATGATCCCCAACACATCGACACAAACCATGAGCCTAAATACTGGGAGCTCTATTCAACATACCACCTATAGTTAGCTTATTTTCTTGGAGAAAGACAATGTTGGGAGAATGAGTACCAATCAACTCATGAATAACCTTTTGTCTAGGGATGATATTCATACCCCACATTCTATGAAATAAATATCATTTGTGAGGTTGGGAAAATGGGAATCAATGGTTTTCACCAGTCCAAAATCTACAAGAGTCTTCCCAATAAGTTTCACCTTCTCATGGTCTTTCTTGTGACCCACTTTAGTTAGTTTCTTTGAAGGCACCTTTTTAAGGGATTTTTGCTACATACCCAAAGCATCTAAATCACCATTTCCTTTCCCTAAATCCAAGATCTCCTTCACCTAAGAGGAAACTAGCTCAACCAAAGCTCCCACACCATTTAAGATAAAATCCCCACCTGGATCAAGAAAAATCAGCATGTAGGAGGACAAAACTATATCCACTTGATCAACCTACTCGCCTACCAAAGGAATGTTTTGAGTAACATTCTAATTGACTTCTATCAAAGCCACTCCTAAAGAACCAACACTAGAATTCAGCTCAACTGGAATCCCTTCCTCCTAGATTAGGTCCTCCAAAGCATCAAATTGATTAGAGACTCCATTAGATAGTCTATCCCTGAAGGTTCTCTTTTGAATTTTCTTGGTGTCAAACACATCCTAGGAGCATCATCTGCAACAAAAAACCTTCACAATGCATGAGAGAAGCATACACTATTTAACCAAAAATGAGTGTAAATTGAGATGATATAGAATACATACTATACAGGATTTTTAAAGTTGTGAAAAAGGTGACAAGTAAACAACTACCCGATATGAGAAATAAAACCACTATAGTAATTATCCCTAAATTAAACTTAATACGTGCTAACAACCCCCTTAAGTGAAAACTTAAGGAGAATGAAGATGTAATATGGGTCCCAGTTACAAAACTATGTTAGGTACCCATTTACAACCACAAAAAAAAAATCTCTCACAATCAGATAAAAGGAGAAAAACCTTGTGGGAAAAACCCCTCTCCAAAAGAGAGAAAATAAAAAAAATGATGCATGGATGGAGGACTCCCCAAAGATCTCCATACATCATGTATATACAATAAATCATCTTTGCATAAGAAGGAAAAAAAATGGTATTATATCCCCCCATAATGAAGAAGCTCCAATATCGATGAAATATGCCTAAAAATAAAAAATGATCCAATGCCTACAAGAAAATCCTCTCCCCTTAGGAAGAAACAAGTCCACCAAATGATGAAGATGTCACTCCATGTCCAACTAAAAATTGTTAGGAAGTCTCTAAATAGAATAATCCACCACATAATCATGATAAAAAAAAAAACCAAGAAATGTGACAAATCAAGTGAAGGTTCATCAATGTCAATCTCCAAAAACAATCTAGATGTATCAACAATCATTATGAAAATATCATCAAAGAGGAGAGAAATCCCCTTAAGTATGTCTCCCAAAGCTCCAAGATGAGACTCCACAAACAAATCTGAGATGCCCGCCAAATACTCATCCAATAAAACAAGATCTGAAGCATTAAAAACATATTGTTGTGTTGAAGAACCAACCTCTAAAGCAACAAGAGGAGAAGAATCAACATAGTTCTAAAGAACTCCAAAGTTCAAATGACCAATCTCTCTCGAGGAATTGCTATCAACAATAGCAAGAGGGTGTGAGGCTCATAATTATCATCATCAAAAAAATGAGAGAAGGTATAGAGGTGACACTCATGATCAACTTTTCCAATAGCAATGACTTTTATAATATCAACCTCTTTGATGAAAATAAAATATACAGTGAAATCTACAGTCTTTCTTACCTCGCCATGAGTAACCTGAAAGATGGATAGTAGATTTATGTGCAAATCAGGAATATAAAATAAATCTCTAAAATGTAACCATCGCCAATCTCAACATTGTCTACCCCCACAACATTCAAAAACTTACTATCTCCCAACAAAATCTTGGAAGTATCAGTAGGATGAATACCCAAAAAAGGATAAGGAGTAAAACCCATGTGGTGGGATGCTCCTGAATCTAAAGACCATCTATCATGACCAAAATGAACTATAGAAGTTACCAATGCATGTCCTTTACCCATGTAGAGTTTATCCTCTTTACCACTTGCAAATCCTACATTCCTTGCATGTGTAGGTTTGGGTGATGATGTTGATGGAGATGGAGAGCCTATAGAAGGATTCATAGATGAGGGAAATGGAATATTTTTTCTGAAGATGTGAAAGCTCATAAATATTCTTCTTATAACAATGATGTTCATCATGCCCTTTATTTTTGCAACACACAATTGTATTTCTCCTTCTTAGGTTTGTCATCTTTTGAAGAGGTGGACTCATTAGACTCTATCTTAGGCTTATGTTTCTTCTCCCCTTTTCTTTGAGATCCTTGTGTAACTAATGCATGATTCATAGAGACCCCTTCTAACTAGGCAAGTTTGGCTTTCTCCCTTGTTAAACTATCACAAAAAGTCTCAAAAGAAGGCATTTAGAATTCATTGCCCAAGGCATCCATGGTGGAGTAGAAGGTAAAAGAAAAGACTATAAATGTGGCTCTCAGCTTAGATAGAATCAAAAAAATGGACTCATTAGTTTTTCTCTTCCCACTTCCCACCAATTATGACCTCATAGATTTTAACTTCACTATAAAATCATCAATGGAAGGAAATGCATCAGATGAAAGAGAAGTTAATTTCTCCTCTAGTTGCAAAGCATAAACTCGTTGACCTGACCAAACATGTTATGTTACAACTTATCTCATATCTCCTTGGTTGTATCACACTCATCAATATGAAAAAAGAGACTATTAGAAACATTCAATTTTATCAGACCCATAGCTTCATCACACTTGTTTCTATTGGAAAAAATTTCACATTCCCTAGTAAGAGTGTGTTGGTTATCACTCATTTTGGACCACAAATTCTTAGATTGGAGCAACCTACACATTTTCATCTTCCAGGTGTGGTAGTTATGGGGGGTCAAAAATTCAACTTATAAGAAAATAGGAGGATCAAGGATATGAGAAACAAGCACAAGTGAACAAAGCATAAAATGTATTAGCTGACACATTGAATAGAGAGCTCAAACCATCAATATATATCATGAAGATGAGCAACCAAAAGCCATAAGAATAGGCACACATGCCATGGAATGAGGAGATGACTCCTCATCCTTCAATGGTGGCTAGTTGCTCTCTTCTATGCAAGGGAGAGGTGTCAAGATGGATTGGACACCTCTCAAGAAACCTCAACAACTTTGACACCTCACGGGGAATGAGTTAAGGCTTTACTCCAACAATAACTAGGCTTAAGTTAGCCTAACTAGGGTAGAATGCACTAACACCCCCCCCCTTAAGCATAGCTTAGGTGGGTATGAAGAAATGGGTCCTGACTACTAACCATGTTAGGTACCCATGAACAACATGAAATTTTCTCACAAATGGAGAAAAGGAGAAAACCTCATGGGAACAAAAATCCTCCAAAGTCAAAATAAAAAGAAAGTACAAAAGAAATGTCTCAAGAGACTCTCTCAAGAACATAGCATATATACAAAGAGATATTCCCACATAGGAGAGAAAATGATAGAAGGTCTATGAGACTCCCCATAATACATGTCCTACTACATTAATGTCAGATAGTTGACAAAGGATGTAGATGTAGATCCAAGAATGCTTCACAATGTTCCTTCCACTGGGAAGAAATGAAACCAACTGAAGATGCAGGATATCTTCCCATGCAAGAAGATGTATGTATGATCTTGAATAGAGCTAAAGCTCATCCAAGAATGATGATGATGGTTCCCATGATGTCTTTGAATGTTGCTTAGGAATCTCCAAGCCAATGTTGGCATGTGATGAATACTAATGGAATGAATCATGTATCATAGAAGATTCTATAACAGGGACCACAGGAACCATAGATGTATGGTGATAACTAGAACCATAAGAATATGATATTGTCACTGTAGAATTTGATGTAGATGAAGGAAGAGCAATCATATTTGAAGAAGACAAGGCTAGTGCAACTTCATTGAAGTTGTCATCAAAAATTAGATTGATTTCTTCAATGTGTGCTTCCATGTCAGCAATGTAGGACTCTACAAAAAGACATGAAATGTCGAGTAGATATTCACCCTAATCAACAATGCTAGGAAGATTGATATCATGTTGCAAATAAGTGTTGGAAGCTCTCAAAGAAGCGACTCTGAAATCTAATGAAGCAATAGGAGGAGGTGGAGGAATGATGATTTCCTCTATGTCAACTGGACGCTCTATATCTAAATCATGATGTGGAGAGTGAGTTGTGATCATAGTAGGATCATGCAGGAAGGGAGAAACATTGGAGTCTCCATGTATTTCCAAAATTTTGATGCATAATGCTTGTGGACTTTCAATATCCATGATGGCATACAAAGAGGCATTTGGAATATGTAAATTGATTAATCCACAAATATGATCACAATTATTAAACCATTTATCCTTTTGAGATTGTTTACCTAGTTCAGGGATAAGTCCATATAGATATGGCATGAGATTATGGAAACTGAGATGTTTTAGGATGCCTTCACACCAAGACTTATAGTTTCTCATTTTTAGGTTGATTAGAGAAGAGTGGGTTTCATGTCACATGAATACAAAAAAAATTATTCCTTTAGACAATAGAAAATCAACACATTAAGAACCCCTCCAAATTAGATGACACCCCAGTTTTGGTACTTTATAAGTTGTGTTTTACAATGAGAAGATACAAGGGTTTATAAAAAACTAATATTTTTCAATGTAATTTCCCCAAATTGTAAAGACTCCCTTAACATTTTCCTCTTTTCCAAATTGATTGCAAAAAAATAAATCGACTTCCTCTTTTGCAATTTTTTTAATTTTAGCAAAATATTACACCTCCCCTCCCTGTTTACAAGTTATTGCAAAACAAATAAAGACCCGCCTTTTTCAATTATGACAAAACCAAGAAAAGCTACTTGTTAACAAGTATATCTTACAGCTAATGGCTAGCAAACCGTTGGACAAATGAAAATGACAAACGTTGCAAATAAGAAAAAATGTCAAACTACATAGAAGATGATTAGGAGTCTTCTCATGGAACATCTGCCAAATGTGATAATTTGATCTGGTCTACAAATGCCTAGTGTCTAAAGTGGATCTCTGAAGTGATCAACTTGTCTTGATAAGCTACAAATAAGGCGAATTTGATGCAGACCTTGGGTCATGTGGGAAAATAAGTGGAGGAGCCATTGGAAGCCTTTGTGAGGGTGCTGCCTGTGAACTAGTTGAATGGAGGTCGCAACTAGTGAAACATTGAATATGAACACTCAAATAAACCAAATAAAGAGCCCTCAACCTGGGTAAATTGTTGCACCCAGTACACACGTCTAAAGATATTAGATGCCTCTATTATGAGTTTTACGCAACAATTTTGGAGGGTGCAATACCATGGGTGGCACCTCCATTCTGCAGTCCAACAGGGTTTGGTGAAAGGCAGTGACTGGAGGCTTTGATCGGTCAAGAAGATGAAACCAAAGGCCCTGATGATTACGACACGGGCCTGATATTTGACTACAGGCTTGAAATTCCAGTGCCTCACTGCTACACCACCCGCATTGGCACTGCAAATGAAGTGAATCAGCCTGCGCAAGAATGGGGTATGTAAAATTTTAAGCACAAATGCCACCGCAGGAAAACTTGTACACCTCTACCTCACCAAAATCTCTGTGAGCAACAAGATGTGCGCTAAATAGCTGGGTTGTGGCTTCGGGTGGCAAGGTCTTCTCCTCATGGCCTGTGCACCAATAGCGTAGCCTGCATAAGCAAAGGGATTGTGCTCCTCCAACTTCTACGTGGAATATTTCGCCCCTCACCTAATTTTGCAATTGAACTTTCATGTAGCCTGGAGTTTGAAATGTCAATTCAATGGCAATTTTGAATGCCAATTCCATCGCAAATTCTTGTAGTCGATTCAATACAAAATTCTCACGACCTCAATTGATTGGAAACACCAACAGATTTAGAATAGAAATTCCTCACAAATTTTAAATACCTAGAATGGTGCTTGATTCAAACAGCCACAAGAGGGGTGGGGTCAATTTTCTTCTTGTTGTATGAGCAGGTTGAATCCAAACAGCATCTCAGAATATTTATATAAACGCTTAACCATCTTCCTACAGTTAAAACGTAGCAATGAAATCTAACCAAATACAGCAAATTCGTCCAATTATGGCTTGCCTTATCTCCCCCAAGCTCTAATACCATATAAGAAACTAGGAGGATCAAGGAGATGAAAAACAGGCACAAGTGAACAAAGCATAAAATGTAATAGCTGACCTATTGAATAGAGAGCTCAGACCCTCAATATATAGCATGAGGATGAGCAACCAAAAGCCATAAGAATAAGCACACATTCCATGGAATGAGGAGAGGACTCCTCATCCTGCAATGGTGGCAAGTTGCTCTCCTCTATGCAAGGGAGAGGTGTCAAGAGGGATTGGACACCTCTCAAGACACCTCAACAACCTTGAAAACTTATTGGGAATGAGTCAAGGATTCACTCCAACACCTAACTAGGCTTAAGTTAGCCTAAGTAAGGTAGAATGCACTAACACAACTAACTTAATAGTAGCCATGACAACAAAAGGAAAAAATACACAAAACTGAAACCACTAAAAACTATCAACTAATGCAACCTCTCAAAATTTATGTTACCAACATCCAAAAAATATTACTCAAGAGAAAGAAGATTGAATCTAAAAAATTGAGCAAAATAATTATACACCTTATTGTCTATTTCTAGTAGATTCCCACACCAATGAAAACCTAATGAATGCATGAGTCTCCACAACTTGAAAGCCTCTTCTCAATCTGTGAGACTTGCTCACACCAATCAAACACACTGCAATGCTATTAAAATAGAAAAATAATACTCCATGCTGCCAATGTGGCATAAATGTCCCCAAAACAACTTCAAAGAGGATTTGGGGCCCACACACCACTTTAGCTGCACGTCAACTTGAACCCTAAATATCTCAATTGAAACCTTATAAAACTATAAAGTTCCCCCTTGCAGATAAAACATGGTCCCACAAGAAAGAAAAATTAACACATCTTCCTTTGCTTGCAGCCTTGGTGAAAGATCACACACCTCTTCACAACGTAAAATTTTCTACCTCCAATCAGAAAAAATGCACAAATGATAGACAACAAAGATTTTTAAAAAAATTCCTCTAGTGTAAATTGCACCCAATGCGATCTTCAAATACCAAATAGAAGGAAGAAAATTGCATGGCCCCAAGAAAAAATGTGCCTACAGTCTCAAGAAGAATGATTTTTGGTCTCCAAAGATGAAGAATCGAGACTCTCCTTGGCCAATTGGGCATCTTCTAGAAATCATTCTCTTCAATAGAAAGAATTGGACTCTTTGCAACACAAAATCAAGCCTATTTTGTTGCCTTCAGAAAAATCACACCACTAGAGAGAGATTGGGTTCCTTGTGCCAAATCATGGCTTCCAATAGGTAAAATGCCTCCACACAACAGGAATTGCACCCAGCAACAAAAAAATCAAGCCTCGGCATAGTCACAACTTAGAAAATATAGCCTCCAAAATTGTTATAGCCTCCAAGCTACAAATTTCAATGCCAACAAAAACAAGCAAATGCCTCTCCTTCTATCATGCCAGCAAAATCATACTTTCCCAACATAATATTGATAAATAGGCAATTTTGAAATTTATAAAATTTTAAATGCTAAAAAAATAAAAATTAGCCAATAAATGATCTCAAAAACTTATGATGAAAACTCTCAAAGGAAGGAGGGAAAAATGGTTGGCTTTGATACCATGTTGGTGTCAACGACCTCCCATGAGCACCATCTACAACAAAAATCCTTCACAATGCATGAGAGAAGAACATGCTATTTCGGCAAAAGTGAATGTAAATTGAAATGATATAAAATACATATTGTACAGGCTTTTTAAAGCCATGAAAAAGGTGATAGGTAAACAACTACCCAATATAGGAAATAAAACCACTACAATAATTATCCCTAAATTAAACTTAAGTACACTAACAACCTCTTCCCCTATTCCGAGGCTTAACAAAAATAAAACCTTCCTTGTTTGTTGTGCTATAGAAAAAAGGACCCTTTGCTTGACATGAGATAATTCATGATAAATGGACTTAATGTGGCCTTGATTTAGGTGTTGTGAGGCATTTTATGCATCCACACTAGGTCTTGGGCCCTTCTACACTAAATAAAATGTGCTTATTGGCGTCTTGTAAAGGTGTTGTAAGATACTTTCACACTTTTCTAGACTTAATGAACCTATTTCTTCCTAATTCAACATATTTTAATACATCATCACACTAATTTATAAGGCTTGTAAACTAAATTTAATGATAAACTAGTGTTGTAGTGTGTTTTATACATTCACATTGGTTCTTATGCCTTCCTAGGTTGTCTTGAACTCATTTTAGTGTTGTAAAATGCATTTAATTACACTTTCACATTGATTTATGTGTCCCAACCCCTATTTGACATTTAGATAATCATCAATAGACCTATTTCAACCAATATTGTGCATCTCGAGGCTTCAATTGATCAAACACCTGACAAAGTTGTAATCTAAGCTATATTTCCTTATTCCTTGGCCTCTTAAGTGTTAGAATGGCCCATGTGGGATCCATTCGCCATGCTTGGAAAATGAGTCCTATTCAGGTGGGACCCATTGACCATGTCTAGTGAATGAGTCTTATCTGGACCCCATTTTGACTTTTGAGTGGGAAAAGGTAAAATTTAAAGTCTATTTTCACTTTATGTCAACCTACAATGTAGTATAATTAGGTACTAAGGCACACTCATCTATAAATAAGTTATTTTAACCTCATTTTAGATAAGTTAATCCATTATTACAACTTTTATTGCTCATTCATCATCTATTTTCTCATTCAAGTCAAGCATCATAGGGTTTATTCATTAGAAGTCTTCAAGCTGGCATTCTATAGCATCTAGGGGTTGATTCTACATGTATTAGAATATACAAACAAAATAATTCATCATTGTAAGGTAAATTACTCCATTTTTGCATGTTTTATTAATTTATCTCATCATTTTGGTTTAATTCCCTAAACAGGGTTTGACCAAGGCAAACCTTCATGCCTTAACAATCAATATTTTGTCTTCTTGTGTTGTTTGTTTGTATGTTTAGGATTATTGGGAGCTTAATGATCATTGAATATTGCATTGCAAAGTCATCCAACTCTTCTCCTCTTCATTTAAGTCTAATTATCAAGAAAAAGTAAATTTTAGACCCAATTCTAACAGAATTTGAAGCAGACACCTATATAAGGTGAAAGTGCAAATCTGGAACTATAGAATCTTGTCCCAACCTTTTAGATCCCTAAAAGTGGACTGATTCACCATGCATGGTGAATGAGTTCCATCTAAGGACCTAAGAACTTGATTTCATCTCTCGATAGTCTGGAAACTATTCTCAGCAGATTTCGCCTAAACATGGACTAATTCACCACAAGTGGAAAATGAGTCCACTCTAGTTTGTGGATCAGCATTATCAACATCTCATAACACACCTCCAATTATCTTTAACCCTCTAGATAATTTTTGTTAAGTTTCATCAGTTTCTGCTCTATTTTTCTTAAGTTTATAGTTTATGCTTGCATATCTCATTGTGTTTTCTAGAACTTTTGTATTTGATTAGTTTGCATCTTTTAATTTAAATTTTCATTAGGTTTACAACATTAGAATCACATTCACACACTTAACATTCATCTTTCATTCTTACTTTTGTCTTGAGTGTTAATGATGTGATTACAATTTTAGCCAAAATTCTAATTCTTCCTTAAAATTAGTCACTCATGGCTTCTTTTGAGATGCCCATTAAATTTCTTGATTTGGGGCAAGCCACCACTAGAAGAACTCACACCCACCAGTGATTTACCTAGATGCTTTACAGACTTTACATGGGTGTTGCCACAATAATGGGTTACACTTTTTGGGACATCCTAATTATTGCTTAAATCACATATTTTTAGAATATATAATGGTTTAAGCATTGAAAGGTTTCATTTAAAGAATTCTAATTCAGGAGGGTTTGATCAAACCCCCTTGCATAAAACCACGCTAGTTTTAAACCATACCTATAATGGAGTCTCCTCTACACCTACCAAAATGCTAATAAAAAACCACTTTTTATTTACCTTTTGGGGGATCAAATGAATTCATTTAAAATTTATGTTTTGCAAGTATGCAGTCCTTATTATAAGCTTCCCAAAACATATAACATTAAGTAATTTAATTTGAATATTATATTTATTTTTAATTTCTTGTGAATGTATATTTTTCACCAAAAATCAAGCTCTATGTTTTGTACATGTGGAAAATAGTATATTATAGAAAAAAATCTAAAATATATGTATGTGCTTGGTATTGATGTCCATGATCCAAAAAAAAATAAAAAATTTGATACACAAAAAAATTGTTGTGTTATATAGTAGACCTGTGTCTAAATTGCAATTGGTTTGACTTCAAAACTTAATTAAGAAAAAAATAGTCAATAAAAATTTAAGATTTATGAAATGACTGAGCTAGATATCACAATTACAAATCTAAATTCAAAAATATTATAATTTTATCCTTCATAGAAAAAGTTTTGTTATATAGTAAACATCACTCTTTAAAAATGGTGTTTATTGTTAAAAACTAGTTATCGAAAGAGATGGAAAAATAAATACTATTTGATTCCAAAAAAGATAAAATATCTATTTTTAATCTACATAAAAAAATTGACAAATCACTAGTTTTCATCATCTTCAAATTCCTCATAGTTTAGTGACTATAGGTGTCTGCATGTGAAGATTTAGTTAAAAAAATTCAATTTAACGTCAAGTTTCACCAAAAAGTGTAACACACTATTGTGGGATCACCCACATGCAAAGAAGAAGATGGATTTGCAATATCCAAATCCATATAAATGCCACATTAGGGGATTCACCTTGTTTCTCCATAACAAAACTATTGGTGTACTCATAGGTGTACACATTACTTACTTAAGCCTACTTAGGTGTCAAGGAAATGGTCTTTAACACCTCATGCTATCTATGTGGGTGGTTATTTTCCACCACTCCATGTTGAAGGAGTCTTTCCCTTCATTCATGGGTGGTTAGGAGTCTCACGCTATCTTTTTGGGTGGTTATTCACCACCACTCCATGTTGAAGGAGTCTTTCCCTTCATTCATGGGTGGTTAGGAGTCTCACTCTATCTTTGTGGGTGTTTATCCGCCACCACTCTATGTTGAAGGAGTCTTTCCCTTCTTTCATGGGTGATTAGGAGTCTCACCCTATCTTTGTAGTTGACCTTTTTCCACCACTCCTCTCCTATCCACATTTTGTGGATCTTGGCTTCCTTGTACTTTCCTATTTAAGGTTGCTCTCTCTATCAATCTAATAAGCTAGTTTTTACATCTTTTTGTGCTTGCATTTTATCTCCTTGATCCTAAAATCCTTCATGGTATTATAGCTTTAGGTGGAGATAGAGCAAGCTGTAGTTTAACCAATGTTTTTTTAGTTTGTTTCCATTGTTGTGAGTTTACAATTTCAAGAAGGGTTAGATGTCTTTAAGCTTTTGTAGGTGTGATTTCACCACAATAGAGGAAGATGTAAATCTTTGGTTCTAGATGCATGCATGTTTTCGCAAAGCATCTACTATAGGTTTATTTAATTTTGCTTCTAAATAAACAAACTTAGAATATTAAAGTTGTTAATTAACTACCAAGCTCCGCACTACTCCTCCCATCAGTAGCCATAAGTGTTTTTTTGTTCTTCATTCTTGACTATGAGCTTATAGAATAGCATCCTCATGTGCTTCTAGAGTTTTTTTCAAGTGGGATAAATATTGAGCATTGGATAAACAATGGCATCGTCCCTAGCAGAGGGCATCTTTGTAGTTTTTCAGTGGTTGCAACTTTCTTCTTTAGTTTGAATATGATGTTGAGGACATTCATCTCCTCTTTGTTGATAGCCACATAATCACTATTGGCCCACCATCTTTGTCTCCTTTGCAACCTGCTCTCTATCAGTGTTCACAAAATATTGGATTGACATCATGACATGTGGACACATGAGTAGTTTTCAGAGGCACACATCATCTGGATTTGGACTCCAGAATCACCCATTCTTTTAGATTGGCTTCTCCAGTCACCAGTGGATCTATTTCTTTAGGCGTTCATCATTGGCATAGGAGTATTTTCTTTATGGGGGGATTCGTATCCTCTTTTTCTCCTCCTATCAAGGGAAAATCTATTGTACTTGCATGACACAAGTAATCCTTGGGGGGTCACATTGATTCCTACTACTATCCTTCTTTCTTTAGTACAATCATTTTATTTTCTCTCTTTTGTAGAGGAGTTTTTCCCATGTGGTTTTTTCTTTTTCTCTAGTTATGAGAGATTTCATGTTGTTCATGGGTACCTAACATGGCCTAGTAGCCAAGACCCATCTTTATTATGCTCACATAAGTTATGCTTAAGGGGGGTGTTAGTGTACTCATAGGTGTATGCATTGCTTACTCAGGCCTACTTAGGTATCTTTTCGCTTAGGTGTCAAGGAAATGGTCTTTGACAACTCATGCTATCTTTGTGGGTGGTTGTCTATGACCACTCCATGTTGAAGGAGTCTTTCCCTTCATTCATGGGTGGTTAGGAGTCTCACCCTATCTTTGTGGGGGTTATCCACCACCACTCCATGTTGAAGGAGTCTTTCCCTTCATTCATGGGTGGTTAGGAGTCTCACCCTATCTTTGTGGTTGACCTATTTTCCACCACTCCTCTCCTATCCACATTTTGTGGATCTTGGCTACCTTGTACTTTCCTATTTAAGGTTGCTCTCTCTATCAATCTAATAAGTTGGTTTTTACATTTTTTTGTGCTTGCATTTTATCTCCTTGATCCTAAAATCCTTCAAAAGCCAAAAAAGGGGATAAGAAGTAGAAAAATGAAAGGGGCCCAAAAAAACCTCACACCAAATACCAAGGTTTGTAGCACAAAAAAATACACATTCTCAAATAGTGGAGGGGCATAAGACACCTGACATGACCAAGAGGAAGAGCGGGAAATAACAAACTTCAAAGAAAAGTGGATAAGAAATCCTCCACACCTAGCCAAATCCCAAAACCACACAGTCACATCAGCCCCTAGGAAAACACCGATCCAATTAGTCCCCCATGCACAGGTATTCAACACATGCAACAAGGGAAAACACCTCTAGGGTTTCCCCTAGCCTACACAATAGAAAAATGACTCCATTTCTTCTAGCTCATCCATACTGAAAAATATTATTAACAATGATATTAATAGATAAAATAAAAAGAAAAAAATGATAGATAAAAAAAAAAAAAAAAATAGTACATCTCTCTATATTAAACATTTCTAAAAAAATACTCATCATAATATATAATATTGTATAACACTATATGATATAGTTATTCATATAATTTTTCATTGATTGAAATAATTAATTGAAAAGAAAAGAAAACATTTGAACCATGAGTGCATTCATATTATCCTCATGCCCATTATTCATGTAGATAATGAATATCCACCCTTACTAATATGAGAATTACCAAAATATTCATAACTTTATATCTTCTTTCTTAATGAAAGACATATTAGACAAATCCTTTATAAACAAGAATTAGAGCTTAACCATATAAAGATATTCTTAAAATCTTGTTAAAAGATAGCCTCTATGCTTATTATATCTCAACAACATATAACAAGATTTATGTTTTGCATATATGATTTAACTTTGATGTAATAAGACTAGAGGTTACATATAGTAATATTTAGATTTGTCAAAAAATAATAATAATAATAATTTAATTCTTATATATTAATAAATGACATTTTTAATTGAAGTATTAAGTATTTTATTGTATGAGTTTTCATCATAGTTTTAAAATATATTTTTTAATAATTTTTAAATTTTATAGTAAATCAATAATAAAAAATTTAGTGATAAATAAATAAGATTTCATTTAATCTTTTATAAAAGGCATCCAAACTCAAAATAATTCTTTATATAAATTACAATATTACAAATTTAACTAGCCCAATAAATAGAGGATTTCCCTTGTTTATAACACTTAATTAATAAACCCTCAATAAAAATTACAATAAAGGCTTTCCCTTGTTTATAACACTTAATTAATAAACCCTCGACAAAAATTACAATTGAAAGATCATTCAATATATATAATGTTCAAACAATAATGACATTTGTATCCACCCTACAATTTAACCTTGTACATTATTTAAAATTATGTAGATGTATTATTGAAAAGACATTCTACTCTTAAAAAGAACCAGTTGTACTACAACTACTATATGTTGTCCAACCATTCACTTTCTCTTTCATTATATAAAATTCTTAGTGACAATGGGCCTAACAAAACTTGAC